>VDFB02280575.1:0-14375 GCA_007258455.2 Sequoia sempervirens
ATCACTTCAAAGAGGGGCAAACGTAGACACCTAAAAATGGTCCTGAGAATCTAATTAATTAAATACTTAATTTATTTGATTAATTAATCTTAAATTTATCTTATTTAGTAAATAAATAGAAATATTTATTTATATTAAGTTCATTATTAATTCTTCTATTTTATCATATTTCTCTCTTAATTAAATAAACAAAATTAAATACTTTGTTTTATTTAATTATTATCATTATTATTTCTTCTATACTTTATCCATTAATTCTATCTTAAATTAAATACACAGCTTCAATAATTTGTGCTATTTAATTACCTTATCACGTTTCTTCTTAATTAAATAAAGATATCCTAGAATCTTTAATTTAATTATCATATTCCTTTTATTTTAATTTAATAAACAACTTCTATAGTTTGTTTTATTAAATTATTTATTCCTCTTTTACTGAATTTAAATAAACCAAAAATATTTAAATAAATGCATAAATCATATCCCTCTATTCACTCACCAATAAAATTAGATTTTTCAAATCTAATTAATTCAACTGTCATTCACGGGAAGAGCCTTGGGGACAAACCTGCAGGAAATCCTCTCAATCTTCTGCCTCAAATCTTTCCTCTCATCTTACTTGGTGTTTTCATGGGGAGGAACAATCCTCCATGATCAGCTCCACCTTCTCATCTCATACCATTCAATTCTCCAGATTGAATCTCAACCTCTGTTGTGTTACCCCTTCACAAATCTGTGCCGTGAAATCTATAAACATAGGTTTCTGGCTATAGGAAAAGGATCCTAATTTGTGTAATCTTACTTTGCAGGTATTCCAGGCGATCAAGCATTCAAGCAATCTAGTTGTAGGATCAATCCATCAAGCATTCATCCAGCATTCATCAAGCATTCAACATTTACAGTCATGGCTGCCATTACAATAGATTTGCATATTTAAATCATATAGAAATAGAATTAGCTTAATTCTCATTCTCTAAGTGTCATTTTAGCAATCAATTAGCTTCTAAAATCTGAGAGCAAGTTGATTAAATAAATCTTTAGAGTTAGAGAGCAATAGGATAGCTTCAGAGGTTCCTGCATTTAAATTAGTTTAAATTCTCTTGAATCTTTGCTATTATGTCTTATTTAGAAGTGTAGATGCATATTTGTTTGTTTATCTCATCTTTACACTTTCAAGAATGAAGGAAAAAAATTTAGACTTAGGAGAAAAATAAAAGATTGAAGACTGAGGAAGACAAAATTTGAAGGGATATGATACATAGTATACCTATAGGTAACAACACCACAACTCAAAAGCATCTCTTTTATCAAAATCGCTAGATTTTGCACCTACCCATCATCAAAACTCTTCCTAATTGTTCATTCAGCATTGCCCTTAAAATGATAAAGCAATTATTCTATGGTAAAAGGAAAATGCAGACATACAATCTTTTAAATCAAATTAGCATCCACTAAGGGGCTCAAATATCCAAATAATGTAAGGTGTAGTTTCATTCCAGAGGGCTTGGAGTACATGTACACTATCCAGTGCAAGAGTTTTAAGACTTTATAGATAATTCCAATCAAATCTAGCCAAGTTAACACTACACCCATGATTGGATGCAATAGTGTATCTTATTGAACATTTGAAAATATGAGCATGTAATATGTGTCACATAGGTTTTTAAATATATCTCTCCTTTATGAAAGCTCATAACTCATCCTATTTGATGTTTATTTATTTTTATTTTTATTAAACGTATTTTATGTGACTAAAATTTTATCTGAATATTCTAGTGATAGAAAAAATAAAGCATCTTCATCCAAGGGGGGGTTGGTATGGTGTAATCTTTATGTGGTAGACTCGTAATGAGAGTAACTCAAGTGTAATATTTCTATATTCAAAAAATGTGACCCATAGTTCAGATGACATGTCTGTATGGCAACATGTCTAGCACTATGGCTTATTCATCCTTCTAGACTCTAAGTAAGAAAAATGATTTGTCATTAGAAACTTTATGGATTATGGTTTAAGGTTTATATTGTGATCATGCTAATTTGAAAGTAAGTCTGCAAATTACTGCATTCTTTTTCAAACTAGATCCATTTGAATGGATCTTTATATGTTTTTTGTTCATATATTTTGCATTTGACGCATTTGTGTATTTGAGTGGATATTCATGGATTTGCTTTTTTTTTTAATTCAATTCATTTGAGAACATTTTATGTAGCTTAATAGCTATTTGATGATTAATTTGAATGTTTCTATTTGCTAGTTAATCTTAGGGAAGATTAGGCAAGTCGACCACATTACTGTTGTGTTATAGATGACCATTTTGTGGTGAGAGGAACTTGAGCTATGGTCAAGCTCTTACTAGTATCATCCATTACCATTACATTGAAATGGTTTAGATTTATTCAAATGTGCGGCTATAGTAATCTAGTTTCTTTTAGGCATACTCTGAGCAACCATATCATGCATGCTATCCTTAGAAAATATTCATGCATTTGATGCTCATCTACTTGACACTTTTCTTGGGTTTCCACCTTTCAAAACTCCTTCTATCCTTGTCAATTCATATTTAGATTAAGATGCACGATATTCTTCCTTGATACCTTGCTATCTTTTGTTTGTCATAGATGTGAAGTATTTCCCTATCTTATTGTGGCATTAAGTATAATTTTTCTTTTGTATAGTTTTCTATTCGTTTATCATAAATCATAGTATTTTCATTGTCTAAAAATCAAAGTCGTTACTCTATTAAAGGTCTAATATATTAAAGTTTATTTGTTTGTTAATTAAATTTTGAATTAAGTTTTTTGAATTCCATTTTCTAAATATTTGTATTATAATTTTTTTGGAATAGGGATTATTTATTTTATGATTACTATACATGAAATTGGGAATTAATAATAGATACTAAAATGGTATTTTCAATAATAGTTAGATGCATTAAAAGAAATATCAACATAAAATCAAGATGATTAAGATCTAACGTAAGATTTATATTAGCATTGGATCTTAGAAAATATTGATGGTTTTGATTGAATCACAATTTAATGGAAACTTATCTCTGCATAACTCAATATTGTGATTTTAAATCCTTGACTAGTGTATTAGAATATAATATGGTTAACATTGTGAATTACCCTAGATGTAACATGAAAAGTAGTTATGATAACATCTCTATTTGAATTAGGTAATAAAGACTCTTAGATTTACAAAAAAGTCTTCGATAAACTAGGAATATAGATTCTTTAGGAATCTTATTGACACATATTTTTGGGTCTAATGTCAAACCTTATCATTATCACCTATGTTAAAAAGATAAAAGAGATTATTGTCTTAAATTCCATTTTCAAATGTTAGCTTATATTTCAAATTTTATTACCATATTGTTGTTTTCATTTTGTACGATCCTTGTATGTCATTGTGTAAGTTATTTCCAAAGAATAAGATGTAGTGTTGTTATTTTAATTTTCACCTCCCAAAGTGAACAAAATTTATAACGTTGATCTCCTATCATTATGCATGAAGGATCTGAATTGATCAATGATGTATATTTGATCATTTGTACAAAATACTATAGTGTTTACATAATTATTATGGTCCCTTTGCTTGACTTCCTTGGGAGTTTATTTACTTTTCTCTAACCATGACCATTATTTCCTTCTATGATTGATTAAATTGTGTCTTCTTTGAGTTTCTATATGAGAGTGTTTATTGAAAGTTACCTTCTAGGATGGGTATCGAATTTGGGTATCAAGGAGTGTAGAATACCTTTTCTAGTTCTAGTATTATTTAGTTGTATCTAAAAATATGCTTGTCCAAGTGAATGTAGACCATTGAAATAGATGGATTTATTTATATTATTGCTCTCTGCCATATCCTAGTATTGATCATAGCATGTTCTAGTAAGCTAGAAATGCATGTAAATATAGTAGGAATGTACCAGATTCCATCTTGTACATCAATTTATTTTTGAAAAGCATCTTTTGTAGGGTCTATTGGAAAAATGTGCCTCAACTTGCTCGCTTGAACCTCTATTAAAGACTTGTCAGATTTCCCCTTTGTTGGTCTTCATAGTCAGCCTATCGCCCAAAACTTGAACCTTGAAACCTATGTCATCGGGTTTTGGAAGTGAAACCGAGCGACAATGTGTTGGTTGCAGGATCACCGATTTCTCTAACCTTGGAACCTTGTTGCAGAGTTCAGAAGTTTCTTAACTTTCTGACTGGTAGAACTCCTTTAGTGTACCATTGTACAGCTAGGTGATGGTGAGAGAGGTGTGGTAGTGCAGTATACCGCCATACCGCAGGAGTCTTCAAGTTGAGATGCAGTAGAGCAATGGATACCGCAATACCTTGAGGGTCTTTTGGTTGTTGAGTGGTAGTGCGGGATATCACCATATTGTGGGAGTCTTCTAGATGGCTAGCGATGGTACGATAGAAAGACCACAAGGAACGACCAACAGTTTGGTGTGATAGTCAAAAGTGATAGACAAGTGATGTTTCAACATGTGGCACAATTTCATTTGTTTATTTTACATTGTTGTTGTAAATCAACAATCATTGGCTGAAAGATTTATTTTCTGCTAGCGATATATTTGCATTAAATGCATATTCTGACTCGAGGGTTGATAGAGTACAATTATAGTAATATTCTCTGTAACTGAAATTTAATGCTAGGTGGCCCGATGTGTGTTGCATGGCGGTGTGTGTAACCTAAGATGAAGGAAGCTTGTCGGTGAAGTAATTGAAAACCCTAATGGTTTTTGGTTGGTTAAGAGAGAGAATTCATTGTATGCTTTACAAGTATTGTAATAGTGAGATAGTGTGGTGAATGACTGTTTGTGAGTGAGTTAAACCAAGGGAATGTTGATGTGAGCTAATATCTGAGAGTGAAGTTTGTAACTCTATATGTAATTTATTTACTATAATACAAAGTGACTTTACTTGGTGTGGTGGGTTTTTCTCCCGTAAGGGTTTTCCAATGTATATCTGGTGTTATCTTTGTGTGATTTTTTTTTCTCTCCTATTGTTTTGTGAATGTGCATCTCAAATGTATTTAAATTGTTAATAAATTTTTTGCACTTCTCTTCTAAGGAATTTTCATTAGGAAGGCGTTTTCCACACTGTTGATTTCCTTACAAGTGGTATCAGAGCCTAGCCAATTATGTTATCCTTGTGAGTAGGGCTGGTTTTTTGTGCTAAACATGTTTTAGTGGGACTCTTACAAAAGAAGAACTAATTGTCTTGTTACAGTTTGAGATGGAAAGTACATCTAGTAAAGTAGAAATTGAAAAGTTCAATGGCAGCAATTTTGAGTTGTGGAAACTCAAAGTGGAAGATTTGTTGGTGGATATAGACCTCTGGATTGTTATGTCTGGAACTATGCCACAAAGTATGAAATAAGAAGATTGGGACCTCGCAGATAGAAAAGCTAGAGGGTTGATAAGACTTTGTCTAGCCGATTCTATACTCCTAAACATACATGAGGAGAAGACTACATCTTCATTATGGAAGAAAATTGGTGACATTTATTAGGGAAATTCTCTGGTGAATAAGTTATTCCTGAGGAAGAAGTTGTACTCCTTGAAGATGGAAGAAGGCGCATCTGTAGCAGACCATCTGAATTCATTTAGTATGATTGTTGCACAGTTGGTGTCTATGGGTGTAAAGATAGAGGAGGAGGATTATTGTATGCTTTTGTTATGTTCCTTACCTAACACTTGGGACCATTTGGTAATGGCTATTGGAAGTACAAGAACTACTTCCAAGATGGAAGATGTGGTTGCCTCACTACTATTAGAGGAAATGCAGAGGAAGTCCTCTGAGATGGCCAAGGAGGCTCTTGTTGTTCAGGGTAGATCAAAGGAGAGAGGCAAGAAGAAGGACAAGAAGTCTAAATCCAAATCTGAAGGAAGATCAAAGTCTCCTGGTAAAAATTCCAAGATGAAATGTTGGAACTATGGGTAGTCTAATCATATACGAAAGGATTGTAAGGTGGAGAAAAAGAAGAAGAAGAATAACTCTTCAGACAATGACTCTTCTCATAGTGATGCAAATTCTTTCATTGCAGCCTTGGTGACTCAGGAATCAGATGATGTATGGTTGATTGAATTAGGTGCATCTTTTCACATGATGTCTCACAGAGATTGGTTCACTAAGTATGAAAAGTATGATGGTGGAAAGGTGTACCTATAAAGTGATTCAACTCTAGAAATTGTTAGCCATGGAAGAGTCAAAATCCAATTCCTTAATGGAAGAATCAAAGGGATTGGTGATGTACTACACATACCAAGTTTGGTTCATAACCTACTTTCTGTCAATAAGTTGAATGATGTTGGGGTGCAAGTTTCTTTCTCGAGTGGAGGCTATAAGATGACTAGAGGTGCAATGGTGTTGGCTAAGGGTGTATGCACAGACACTCTGTACAAGCTTGATGCGCATCCTATTCAATGCAACAATGTCTCTGTAAAGTCAAGAAAAGTTGCTCGTGTAGAGATGAAGAATAATGCTCCTCTGGGTGAAAATTCCTTGGAGGTGAAACTCCTAGCAGAGAAGACCATGTTGTGGCATCATAGGCTCAGTCACATAGGTGAGAAAGGTTTAAAAACCTTGAAAAATAAAAATCTTTTTGAAGGGCTTGTTGATTGTAACCTTGAGTTTGATTTCTGCGAACACTGTGTTTATGGAAAGCAACATTGTGTTTCATTTTATTCGAGTCCTCATAAATATTTTGGTATATTGGATTATGTTTATTCTGATGTATTTGGTCCAGTGAATGTTCCTTTGTTATCAAAGTCTAGATATTATGTTTCTTTTATTGATGATTATTTGAGAATGGTGTTTGTATACTTTCTTAAGTGTAAATCAAAAGTGTTCATTCAGTTTAAAGTGTTTAAAAACTTGGTAGAGAATCAGACTAGAAGGAAAATCAAATGCTTGAGGACAGATAATGGCAGTGAGTTTTGTTCTATATATTTTCAGAGGTACTGCAAAGACCATGGGATTAAAAGGCATAAAACTACACCTTATACTCCACAATAGAATGGAGTTGTTGAAAGGTTAAACATGACACTAATGGAAAGAGTGAGAAGTATGTTGAGCAGTGCTAGTCTATAGTAGAAGTTATGGGCTGAGGCTATGGCTACAACATGTTACTTGGTAAATCATTCACCCTGTTCGGTTCTTGTTGACAAAACACCTTTGGAAGAATGGTCTAGTAAGAAGGCCTCTTTGAGACATATTCGTGTCTTTGGCTGTGAGGCATATGCATATGTGTCAAATGAGAAAAGATCAAAGTTGGATAAAAAGGCTATTAAATGTATCTTCATTGGTTATGGCATTGGTGTGAAAGGATACAAGCTTTCAAATCTTGTTACTGAGAAGGTTTTGTATAGCTGAAGTGTAATCTTTCATGAGTTGAAGCCTTTAGTAGCTGATCCACAGTTAGAGATAGATAAAAAGGAAAAGAAGAATGATGTTGAAATTCCTCAAACTTTAAAGAAAAGGAACTACATAGTGTACCTGAAACTCAGGAGAGTTCTAGCAGCTCTGAGAGTTCTAAAGAAGAATAATCACATCCTCAGCCTCAGCTTGTGAGGAGGTCTACACATGAAAAGTGTCAACCTGATAGGTATGAATTTTCTATGTTGGATTTGAACTGTGCCTATGCTTTGATTACTAGCATTGATGAGCCTAGGACTATGAAAGAGGTGATTAATAGGTCTGATTCAAATTCCTAGTTGGAAGCCATGACTGAAGAAATGACATCATTGAAGAAGAATGAAACCTGGTATTTGGTAGCTTTTCTCCCGCCGCAAATGCGTACGGCGAAATATTGGTCTGATTAAAGCATTGCTAAAGCCCCAGTTTGTCGCTAAGCGTATTCCAAAAGTGAGTGGAACGGATTAAGCCAGCCACTTTCCAGCTCGTTCATATCTTACCCATTCCTTTGCCTGCGTTTCGTTTAAATCGAGATGCAGCATGATGCAGCCATGCCGCTTCCATATGTTTAAAACAGAATAAACAGCGTCCCGTCTTGCACCGGTCATGCCTGGCTGAAATCCGGTTTGTTATGCTGTTTGTTCCATGTCGTTCAAATTCCTGTGAACGTTCATAATCTCTAAAAGTCGCCTGCCAATTTCGTATCCAAACCGATCGCCCGCACCATCGCGCCGCTTATCCCTGCCGTATCGATACTTTGCCCGGAGGAAATGAAAAAGAAGCATCACGATTCTTAACCTGTCCTGCCCGGTGTTCGTTATTCGCGCCGCGTCCCATAAATGCGATGAGGAAACATTCCGCCATCCGCATCAACCCCGGTATTCTGGAAACACGAATGGCCATTGTTCCCGCGTTCGCGCTGTTCACCGCTAAAGACCGCTCGAACCGCCCTACCGGTATTTTATACGACCAACGGTATCGCATGCGGCGTTGTTGGTAGTTTAATGTATGCAATGGTCTGTACTAGGCTAGAAATTTCCCAAGCAGTGGGAGTTCTTAGTCAGTTTATGGCTAACCCAGGAAGGCCACATTGGGATGTTGTGAAAAGGTTTTTTAGATATTTGAAGGGTACCTTAGAGTTTTCTCTGTGTTATCATGGAAACTCAGAAATAGCACAAAGATCTTTTAGCATTCGTGGATATGTGGATTTTGATTGGGCAGGGGACATTGATAGAAAAAGGTCCACTAGTGGATACATTTTCATGTTATTTGGTGGAGTGGTGAGTTGGATGAGCAAGTGGCAAGTTGTAGTCACTTTATCTACTATAGAGATGGAGTATATGGCAGTAACACACACCTATAAAGAAGCCATTTGTCTTAGGCATTTATGTTCCTATGTCGGGTTTAATGCAGGGCAGATTACGATTTGCTGTGATAGTCAGAGTGCTATTTATTTGGAAAAAAATCCCACTTTCCATGCCAGGACGAAGCACATTGATGTACAGTATCATTTCATTCGTGACATGGTGGATGATGGAAAGGTTAATCTAGAAAAGGTCGATAATCTGAAGAATCTCACTAATGCATTGACAAAGCCCATGAGCATAGACAAGTACAGGTGGTGTCCCAGTTCGATGGGCCTTGGGGCCTATGATCTTCATTAAGTTTGAGTTTGGAGGAAGCCAGTAAGTCTTCGTCAAGTGAGAGCTTGTTGGAAAAATGTACCACAACTTGCTGGCTTCAACCTCTGTTAAAGACTTGTTGGATTTCCCCTTTGTTGGTCTTCATATTTGGCCTATCACCCAAAACTTGAACCTTGAAACCTATGTCGTGGGGTTCTGGAAGTTTGAAACTGGGCGATAGTGTGTTGGTCACGGGATTGCTGATTTCTCTAACCTTGGAACCTTGTCATAGAGTTTAGAAGTTTCTTAACTTTCCAACTAGTCGATCTCCTTTAGTATACTATTGTACTGCCAGGTGATGGTGAGAGAGGTGTGGTAGCATAATATACTACCATACCACAAGAGCCTTCAATCTGAGATGCGGTAGTACGGTGGATACCGCCATACCTCGGGGGTCTTTTGGTTGTTGAGCTATAGTACGGGATACTTCCATACCGCAGGAGTCTTTTGGATGGTTAGCGGTGGCATGGTAGAAATACCACAAGGAACAACCGACAGTTTGTTGCGATAGTCAAATGTGATGGACGAGTGATGTGTCGACATGTGGCACAATTTCATTTGTTGATTTTAAATCACTGTTGTAAATCAACAATCATTGTCTGAAAGCTTTATTTTTTGTTAGCAATATATTTGCATTAAATGCATATTTTGACTTGGGGGTTGACAGAGTGCAAATATAGTAATATTCTCTATAACCAAAATTTAATGCTAGGTGGCTTGATGTGTAATGCATGGCAATGTGCCTAACCTAAGATGAAGGAAGCTTGTCGGTGAAGTAATTAAAAACCCTAATGGTTGTTGGTTGGTTAAGAGAGAGAATTCATTGTATGCTTTACAAGTATTGTAATAGTGAGATGGTGTGGTGAACGACTATCTGTGAGTGAGGTCAACCAAGGGAATGTTGTTGTTAGCTAACATCTAAGAGTGAAGTTTTTAACTCTGTATGTAATTTATTTACTATAATACAAAGTAACTTTACTTGGCGTGGTGGGTTTTTCTCCCATAAGGGTTTACCCACGTATATCTGGTGTTATCTCTGTGTATGTGATTTATTTTTGTCTCTCTTGTTTTTCTATGAATGTGCATCTCAAATTTATGTAAATTGTTAAATAAAGTTTTTGCACTTCTCTTCTAAGGATTTTGCATTAGGAAGACGTTTTATGCATTGTTGCTTTCCTTACATGGTTGATAGTTCTTGATGCCAGGAATAAATCCCTAGGGAAGTGTAATCTTCATGGTTGGGTAGAAAAAATATTTGGACCAAGTTATCATATTTTAATTTGCAGATGACTAAGGTAGAGTCAAAGGAAATCAGAGACTTCATTATTGACTTATTATTGGCAATATGTACGAGTTCTACATCTTTTGTGGATGCTTCAAGTCTATTTATATATTGTTTGTGCCATCATTATATAATTATGAATTGTTGGGATGAACTACCCAATTCAATCTTTGTATTGTCAAGTGATGACATGGCATGTAATGATGTAATTATTTTGGTTTATTATAAATTGAAACTATTTCATGATAATTATGATATATTTATTGTTATATGAGATCAGTAATCTAGAATTTCCAAGAATCAAATACCAAGATCAATACTAGATACGATTTTCCAAATAAACCCACATAAGAGTAACCATAAATCAATAAGAATCCTCCAAGAAATCATGGAAACCTATAAATATCTTTATCCAAAACATCTTGAATATAGTCTCATCACATATCTACATACCACATATTTTCTTTAACATGTAAATCATGCAAAACCATCTTTTTAAATCTAAAATATATTCAAAACTCCAGACATTCACATCAAACATGTCATTTAAATAATGGAATAAACACAAATACACAAACCCACAACTAAAATAAAGAGTAAACTACATCTCAATAGGAAAAACGAAGTTGTTTAGGAGCTTCTAAAATATGAAATATATCAGCTCCATAACTCACAAAGAGGTGAGTTTCTTATCTTCTGATTCTTTCATGTAACTAAGGGATAAAACCTTGAAGCCAACATAAGCACTCCATTGTGTAGTAAAAATCAAAGGTTTTTCTCCAAGAGACCAAGATGTCTCTACCTATCCAACATGAACACATTTTTGTTGCACATGATCATAATATTTAAAGGAATAAAACCACCACATAAGAGGATACACACATATTTTTAAAAAGAGCTTAGATTTACCAAAACATAATCAACTCCATAAAGATCCATAATCATGAGCTTCCCATTCCAAACATAGATCACATTGAAAATATATATGGATTATAATCTCACAAATCTAAAAAATAAGGTTAACTCATAGAACATTCATTGCAGCTCCACAATCCCTCCAACAACCTCCAATTCCTTCTAACAAATTCTCACAAGCTTTCTAGACTATGAATTTAAAAGGGAAGGAATACCCAAAACCTATTTCACCTTAGGCTTTGATACAAAATGATGAGAAATAAATAGGTTCTTATACCAATTATGGGTATGTGCAGGATAATCATGGAAAAAATAGGCCCTTAAGTGGCAAAAAATTCAAAAAAATCAGAGTTAGGCAACTTGACGTAAAAATTTCAATAAGTTATCTATATTATTTCAAAAAAATGTAAGAATAGAATCTATAAAAAATCGAATGTAGTTTCTAAACTACTAGGTTTACTTTAAAAAAAAAATCTATTTGATGAAAATTGAAATTTCAATGTAGTAGTACTTAAATTTCTGTGGAAAAATAAGAAGTAGGTGTCTCAGTCTCACCACCCTAACCAATACAATAAAATGATAATATTTTTTATAATATTTTAGACATAAGTAGCTGACCTATGTCCTGATGTGATGCATATTTTTTGTAACTTTTTCCAAGTAAAATAATTAATTATGAATTTTTTATTACAACTTTTAAAAAATATAAAAATTTGTATGTTCAACTTACCTTTTAACTTGTAAAAACTTCATGAAATTCAATTCTTTTAATCCTATATTGGAAATATAGAATGTGATGCATATTTTGGATTCCAAAATGTGATACCATTTGAAAGTTATAGATGTTTCTGAATCAGGACTTTAGTCGTAATTCAAATAGAAAATGAATAATAATTATTTATTAAATTCAAAGTAAAGCATAATTTATATTGGTGGAAAGTTGAGAATCTCCTTTAAAAACCCTTTTCATTTCATCAATTTTGGGTTAAAAAAAGTCATCAGCCACATACCCTACAAATACTCATTATATTCCCACTTTTTGGCCCATCATGATCCTGCACATACCCTTATTAGGAAATTAAATATCTATACAAATATGACTTCAATAGATGATATAAAAGGCTTGGACTACAAGAACATGAAAAATCTCAAAATTATATGAAAACCTAAAAATTAAGTTCCCTTAATATGGAATTACCATGATTAGATTCATCTTCTTTATGATGCCAAAAATCAACCAACATGTCTTGCTTATTAACACCATCTTATGTGAACTTATAAAAACAATATATAAATAATAACATCACCATAAGATAGCAAAAATCAGGCTTAAATCAGCAACACAATATAATCACATAAAACATGATTTACATGGAGAAACCATTGCAAGAAAAAACTCCACCAAGAAAGAGGCCAAGTATACTTTATCTTCAACTACATGATATTATAATACAACTACTTATATTCTCCTCTTTTCCTCCACCATGGTAGAATATTTTCACCTATGAAAAACCTCCTTATGCCTCAACCTATCCTTGTTCATGTAATGAAACTCTATATTAAACTATTACTCATACATTCTACACCAAAGAGGTTGAATTTATAGACTTGTGAAGGAATTTAACGTACTAAACATCACACCCAAAGATGAACCTCCATTCCTTTAGTGTAAAAAATTGTCATCCTTGACAATTTCACACTATTTTTTTCTCCCCTTAAATTATTGAGCCTAATTGACCCCCTAATTACCTAAATTATGTATTTTGGGGCCTATTTTTTCTATATTCCAAACAATTGCAAGAATAGAACAAGTGCATTTATTTAGTGTTTTTCTCTTGACACCTAAATCCATAGAAAATAGGGACAAGACTAGGATGCCCTTAGGTAGCTCTGTCCCTTGTTTTATTGGGCTCAAAATTTGAATATGTCATTGTTGAAATTTTAACATTTGAATTATAGTTGCAAATGTCAGCTAGTAGGATCTAATTTATGGGAAAATGAATAAATACCTATAAATAAGTTTGAACATCATGAAAATAATGTTTGTTCTTCTCTTTATATCTTTCCTACTTGTGAAGAAGGTATCTTAGTGTTAGAAGATCCAATCATGGGGCATCTTGAGAATATTGTTTGTTTCTCTTCACCTACCTCTCCTACTTGGGAACATATTGTTAGATAAGAGGATGACATAATTAACACATTTTATTCAAAATACAATAAGATAGATTTCATAGATGAATATGCTAAGGTGAAATTAGATCCCCTCTCAATAGAAGATAATCAACAAGTAGTTAAATCCATTGAGGTTATGAACATACAATTGACTATTAGGTGCCATTTAATGATTGGACCTCCTAAAACCCATTTAATTATTGGAACCTCTAAAATTCCACTAATTATTGGACCTCATAAGTCACATCTCATTATAGGACCTCCTAAACCTCATGGCCATATCCTAAGCTTTGAAAAATAACTTACTAGTAATCATGCATCAAAGAATCCAAGTTATTGTACTGTTGCTCTCACATATAACACTAGAAAAAATAAGAAACCAAAAAAAAATTCAACATCCATTCCATTAGCTCAACCATACCTCCCACTTGCACCTAACATTCCACTACATAGTGGTAAATAATTGGATCTTTTTGAGCAACTTTGTAACACTCTTGCTAAGATTTCTTTGTGGTATTCAATCAAAACATCACCTATTTATCATGGCATGCTTCAAAATGCTTTGTAGAAAGTTTTTGTCCCTTATATTGTGTAAAAAAATGATGTGGTTTCTTTTCTTGAAGCTATGAATGAAACTAATGTGTACATGGTCTTTCATCAAAGTGAGTTGCCCCTTTTACAAAAATAAAAAATAAATTATGCCTACAAAATTTTAACAAGGTTGGAATTAGGCACACCCTCATTGAAAATGGTTCATGGAATAATGTTTGTAGTGTTCATCTTTTATATAGAATTGAATTAGAAAAATATTTAATTCAACTCATTGATTTTTTTTTCAAAAGTTTTGATCATGGAAAGACAACCACTTGGTGTGATAACACTACTTGTTAAAG
>VDFB02280576.1:0-14246 GCA_007258455.2 Sequoia sempervirens
TCAAATTTTCACCAAATAGACTTTTTATAAATAAACCTAGTTGTTTAGAAACTACATTCAATTTGCTATAGATTCTATTATTACATATTTTTTAAATAATATAGATAACTTATTCAATTTTTTATGTCAAGTTGCCTAACTTTGATTTTTTTGATTTTTTCGCCACTTAAGGGCCTGGTTTTTTCATGATGATCCTACACATACCCAAAACAATAAACAATGTATACGATATAAATAAGAATGGAGATACAAATAGATGAATGTCACAATAGATTTTTTTCCTTTGTATCCCTGTGCCAATTGAGCAGCAAGGGTCCTCCAAAGAAAATGCATAAACATAAAGACATCAAGCAACATGAAATGAGGGATCACATCACATGCAGGAAAACACAAATGAACACATAAAACAAACACATAGGATTACCACACTTCTGAGTTGATATAAAGAAAATCATCTGCATCGCAATCTTGTTCATCATATATGGAAGACATACAACTAGTCAAATGGACTACAACAAGTATTGTATGAGGATCATCACCAAGTTTAACATGTGGTGAATCACTCTCATAAGGAGGATCATCAAGGTTAAGCCCATCTAAATCAAGGATTTTTTTACTGGTGAATCTTCACCAATTGGAAAATAATTGAAATTGGGACCTCCAGAAATGGTGAATAGTACAAGCTAAAAAGGAGACTGAATCACTAGGATTTTACAAAAAAATAATTTCATCTCAATTAATTCACCTATGCATTATTTTTTAATCTAATAAATCAAACTGATTCTCCATGTAAATGACATGTCATTGGAACTAATTCGCCAATAGTTTATACTGTAATCACAAATATTAATTATATTCGCCAATAATATTATATTCCTACCATTAATTTTGGGGAAATATTGCCATTAATAATAAATTGCCATTTAATTGTAGGGATATTTTAGCCTTGAATAGGGATTTTATTTATTGCAATTGATTAGCTTTTTAATCGGATGGTTAGACGTTGATTTCGTGACCTATGTGCACGCGCCTTTTAAAATGATTGTTGAGGCCTAAAATTTGTTTTGGGCCACACTATTAGATTTAATCATGTGGCCCAAAACAAATTTTGGGCCTCAATAAGCTTTTTAAAAGGCACGTGCATATAGGTCATGAAATCAACCTACAACCATTCGATTAAAAAGCTAATCAATGGTAACAATTTCACTTTTCATTTAGTCTTATTTTTAAAGTGAGATTTTACAAAAATACTTAATCCGTGTGTGCCCCAATGCATTTTTTATAGTGAATTTATGCTTGTTGGAAAGGGGCTCTGCCCCTCAACCCTGCATGTATTGAGCTAGGAGCACGTTGAGGCTATTGTCCTCGGACCCCACGAGGGGGTGTTTCCCCTCAACCCCCACAAGGGGGCTCTTCCCCCTTGACCCCTGCAAGGGGCATTGCCCCTTGACCCCGTTAGTGGCTTCCACCCCCAAGCCCCTGCTTCAATATTACAAAAAACAAAAAAATTATGGGGGAACTACGCTTACCAACTATACAAATTTTTAAAGGAGAGAATCACTATTGTAATTAATATTTTTAGTGATTATTCACTAGGATTCACCACTATGATTATTATTTTTACCAATTATTCATTAAGATTCGCTAGGATTTTACAAAAAAATTAATAATGTGCATAGATTCGCTAGGAAAATTAATATTTTTTTCAAGAAAAAGGAAAGATTCGCAAGGAAAATTATAGCACTTAGCCAAGATTCGCCAAGATTTTATAAGGTTTCTAAGGTGGGGTTCCTTAAAGTTATCATTGATCTAAATCCATAAACTTTGAGAACAACAAAGATAATTCATTATGCACTTGTTCATCAATCTTGGAATATTCATTCTCATCATCCAGATTTATCATAACAGGTAGTTTAATGACAATTTAAGTTGTATGTTCTAGTTTAATTCTTTTTTTTAGTTGGGACATGTAAGGTTTAATGACATGTTTTGGTGAAATTTTTAATTCATCTTGATTTTTTTGAGTAGTTGTTTGATCATTTGGCAATAGTTTATTGTTTTCACCCAACTGATGAACAATAGCATGAAATCTACACCTATGCTCTTTAGAATTTCTATTTCTTATGTAGTTTCCAATTTATGAAGGGGTAAGAGCTTCTTTCTAAACCATTGGTCTCTTTTCTTCTCTTAGAGGAGGACCTAAAGGGACCATTGGGGTTTGGGAAACCAGTGTCTCCTTATCTATAAATTTGTTCCTATTTTTGTGGCAAAAATGTAATATTGTGATTATTTTTTAGTCTTTTGTATGATATTGGTGTCTACGAAGTGCAACATAAATCTCTTGTGTACTTGGGAGGATATTTGCTTCAAACATGGGTTCATCCACTACTTTTTGGGTGGGATGAACAACCATAGCCCCATCCTTCTCACAAATATTGCTAAGGGATAACTCTATGATGTGCTTTTCCTTAAGTTTTTGATATTACTTAAAAAATAAATCTTCATGAATCTTAATAGGTTACATAGGCTAAGGAAAAAATAGTCTAATGAAAACTTTCCACTAAAAGCTGAAGAATTAAACAGACTATGATAAACTGTATCTATTTGATTCTCAAATGAGAACTTTATGCACTTATGGATAACCGACAGGACAACATTCATGGAGCATATCTATGGATTTCCTAGCTTCACACAAAATTGTTTTGATGTCTGGATGATGGTGAAGGATACATCTAGCTATTTTGGTCCCACTTTAAGTGGAAGAGTGATTGATCCTATCTTAGGGTGAGCAAAACCATCAAGAGGTCTTAACATGCTTTCCATTGTTTATAATAATCTTGATAATTCTCATGTAAATAAGAGTTCAATAGTGATCATATTCTCTAATAACATAAGGTCAATGAGTATCCACAATGTAGAGTGGACCATGTGGCGCATATATAGATGCATCAATATGTATGAAAGAAATTTTGGGTAACAAAGTGGTTTGAACCTTATGAGGTTGAACATCTATTAAAGTGACCATATTTTTAAAACCATCCTCACCATTATTCTTATCATTAGAAGCTTGAACAATGTTGGATGTATGACTAGACATTGGGTTTGTGAAAATTTACAAATCTTAATTGGGTGGAGAAACATACTTGTTCCATTTTTCATTAACATCAGCCAACTAGATGTGATTAGAATTGATGAGGTATTGCACCTAATTTTTAATACATATTAATAATTTAATATCACATCGATGTGTATGATGATATTGAAAAAATGCATTTGTGTTGAAATTTGGAGATAAAGGTTTTGGTGTGTACATAGTTCTAATTGAAGGAAATTGAATTATATTCTTACTAAATAGTTGCAACATGATTACATAAAGGGAATTAGGAAATTGGGTAAATTATCTATCTCTTAGCCTAAATTTATAAGAAGTTGAACTTGATGCTATGACTTGTGGCTCAATATTGTTCATTGTTTGAGGTATACTTATCTTGATAAAGTTATTGTTTTGCTTCTTGAATAATTGATAATTGTTTTAAGGGACGGATTCAGATTCCTTAGTAGGAGTTGAAGAATATGATCCTTCATACTAATCAATATCTAATAATCATGAAGAGTGTTAGAATTGGCTATGGATGCCACCCAAGATCTATGGACCAAATAGAAAGCACAAGAAGAGAGAGAAAGATTATGACAAGAATAAACTGTATTCAATGTCATTAATATGATATGCAATTATGATTGATTACAAATGAGAAAGTATCCTCGCTAGGCATAGCCAAGGTGAGAAATTGATAGGCGCGCTAAGATTGGCGACGGGCGTCGGACCCGGCGACATGGAGATTAACTAGGCATCACCACCCGCACTCGGCGACAGAGATAATTCGATGATGTCCCATGCGCGTGGAACATGAGATGATACGCTCTCCCACCGTGCGAAATTCTCCAACAACCTCCATGGTCCCTATGAACTTAACTAAGGTGTACGCAGACTCAGGACAAGGTAATACAAGATATTTAATTACACCAACACCTCCCCTTATGCAACTTATAGCACAAATGTAGCATGACACGCAAGATGGGTCCCTGGCTACTAGGCCATGTTAGGTACCCATGTACAAACAATGCAATCAATGCACTCACACAAACGAGAAAGCGGAGAAAACCCCATGGGAAAAAACCCCCCAAAGTAGAGATGAAATACAAAATAGAAATGCTCTCAATGAAGAATGAGAAGGTAAAACCCATGGAGTGGAAAAAAGACCCCCATAAGAGGAGAAGTAGCACAAGATAGCCCCCTCAATGTTGAGCTCCCCGAATGATGGTAGAAGCTCGACATTGGTCGTTAAAGATGATCCAATCTGCTGTACCACACCTCTCCCCTTAGGAAGAAACAAAACCAAGGATGTATGCAGGATGTCAAGATGTATGATGTGCGATGATGTTGTCTTTGAAGCATGCTCAAGTGTCTCCATGTCGATGCAGAAAGCTGAACCACTCTAATCAGGCGTTCTAGGCCACACTGCTGAAGAGGAAAACCCAACATCTAGTAGAGATGAATGTAGAGCACTATCCAAAGAAAATGTTATCCCCTTTGAAGACAAAGAAACCTCCTCCAAATGCTGTCCAAAAGAATCCACACTCACGCCAAACTGTGAAGAATGATCATGTAGAGAATGAACAAGAGGGTCAAGGTGTTCCCTCACAACAACTGAAGAAGGTTCATCTTCATCAAAGAGAAGATGAATGCCATCAATGGTATCCTCCAAATCAGAAAGATGTGACTCCACAAACAAGTCTGAAATACCTGTTAGGAAGCCATCCAAAGTAGCCATATTTGGAAGACTGTGTATATTCTGCTGCACTGAATCACTAGGAGTCAAAACTATAGAAACACAAGTATCATCAAGTACAACAGAAGATGGAGGAGATGAAATGCATGGCTCAAGTACTGGATCTGAAGTGAGTATGCCCAAGTTCAAAAAACCAAATGTCTCCTCAGAATCATAGTTGTGATCAACAGTCGAATGAACAAAGTCATCATCAGAAGCAAACTGTGCAAAGGAATACAACCGAGATGAATGATCAACCACCCCAGTAGCAATGATCTCTAGTCCCACATGATACACGTGATTCAGAGTGACCTTACGTATTCCCATCTCCACCATGTAACTGATAAATGAAAGTAGATTGAAACAAATTAGGAACACACAAGACATCCTGAAAAGTGTTGTTCCCAAAAATAATAGATCCCTTCCCTGTTACACTCATGTATGTATTGTTTCCCATCAAGATAGGAGACATAGAACAAGGTTGAAATGAAGAGAAGATAGTTTGTGAAGATGCCATATGATGTGATGCTCCTGAATCTAGAAGCCATCTCCCTGATCCTGGACTTGAATGAGCACAAAGAGCTTGTCCTTTATATCCTGATGTTTGACCTTTGTCCTTTTTAGACTGTTTTGAAGTAGAAGGAGAAGATGATGATTCAGACATTCTAGAAGGAAAATCAATGTGATTCTTTTTGAGAAGATTCTTCAACTCATCAATATCCTTCTTGTAACAATAATGTTCTTCATGTCCAACCTTCTTGCAATATGCACAAAAAGGCCTCTCCTTAGATGATTCTCCTTTTGAAGAAGATTTTTTCTTTGATTGATCTGAATGTGGATTTACTTGATTTGAATGTTGATTATTCTTTGCTTTCTTCTGTTTCTTATCTGATTCTGATTCTTTCACCTGATTAACCAACAATGCCTGAGATTTAGAAGTCTTCATGAGACCCATAAGCTTTTGTTGCTCATGTATCAACATCTCAGAAAATGATGCAAATGAAGGTGTAGTGTATGCAGACCCCATAGTCAATCTATGAGTATGAAAGTTAGAAACAAAAGAAGCATAACCAAGTTTGTTCATTGTATTGTACACCAACTGGATGTCCTTCTTATCAATTCCACATATTTTACATTGTTCTTTTAGATTCACAATCTTAGTGATGTAGTCTTGATGTTGTCAAAGTTCTAGGATCAAGATTCATCAAATCATTATCAATTTGATAGCCTCCTACTTCATCTTTTGTACCATACAATGTTTTCAATTTTTCCCAAGCTTCATGATAATTTTTACATGATTCAATCTGAAACAACAAATCTTGAGAAACTAGTCTACGAAGACACCCAAGAGCTTTGGCATGTTTGATCATCTATTTTAACTTTTTCTCATCATCAGTAGGTTCAAGTACCTTATTTTCAACATATAGAGAGTGACCTTCTGTCATTAGAATATTCCATGCATTTTGATGCCATGTTGAATAATTATATGATGTGAGCAAAGGAACCTTAGAATGATCCATGAGAATGAAAGAGCAAAAGAAAACAGATCAAAGCAATGCACCAAGAGACCCCCCAAATCAAGAAACCCTGCTAACATTCCATTTGCACTTTTATATTTAGTGCGTTTACAGTTGCTAGATGCCAAAAACAGCAAGCTAGACTTGATCTTAGTGCTTACAAATGCCAAAATAGGCCACAGTATCAAGTACAATTTTTGGTACAAAATGAGATCAATTTGACCCTACCACTGAGAAGTACACGAAAAATCATGCACTTTCAAAAAAATTGCACTTAAAAATGTTACTGTAGGAGCAAGATATGAGCTCCCAAAGTTCCCAAAATGAGGACGAAGCAGCAACACCTGTGAGAATCTGAAAATTCTGGAAAAACCAGGCACCAAAACCACAAACTGATTGCACCAGTGTGCAGAGCACAAAATTTTAGCCCAAATCAAAAAAAATTGCTTGAAAAAAGGACTTAAAATGAGTGAGATATTAGCCTTCAAAGTTCGCCTTCAAAAATCAGAATGCAAATGGTGAAGGGGGCAAAATTTTCAAAGAGCGCTGACGTCACGCTGACGCTATGATGATGTCATTAATCCAGTCATTATATTTGACATCTTGATGGCCGTCAAAAAAGAATATTCCCTCTTGCGGAATATTCTCTTTCGCCGGATTTTTTAGTCCGCCGGTGGCTAGAATGTGAACCGCCTGGTGATTTGAATTTTTCCGCCGGTGAAATAAACAGCGCCGGTTGTGGGAGCCACGCCGGTGGAGTGATGTGGAGGGCCCGCGGTGGAGGAGTAGGGGCCGCGGTGGAGCCACGTGGCACCCGCGGAGGGCCCGGGTACTCCGTGTACAGGGTACCCTCCTCACAGACGCAGTAATGCTAGAGATTTTTCTCGCTTTTTAATTTTTTTTTTTTTTTTTTGATTTTAATTTTTCAATATGTAAATTTTGGTTAATAGAAATTGCTACCTACAACAGCCCTTTCTTAAAAAATTTTCAAAATATTTCGACGGAAAATATAATTTTTTTTACAAAAATCGTACCGTCGACATTATGGCGACCTGGGGGGCCGTACGGCTCTTCAGCGAAATTTTTTTTTGCCTCACCTTACAATTGCTCCGAATTGGACGATTTGACAGTCGATTTTAGGGTTTTTGGCCCTTCTGGACGCGATGGCAGGGTCGGATTTGACCCAAAATGTTCCAAAATTACAACTACCTTCTGGATCTGGTACCACTCTTTAGCTTCAAACCCTCCTAGATTTGGCCTCGTAGCTCTGATTTGGACGAAACAAAAGGAAAAATCGACTATCTCGAACCTTCCGAACACAATGGTGAGCTCAAATTTGCACCAGCAAGCTTAGATTTGAACCTGCAACAAAGAGCCACAAACGGAACCTCCTCAGATCTGGAATCTCTCTTCAGAATAAGACTCTCCAATGGCTCCAAACACGCTCTGATACCATGTTAGAATTGGCTATGGATGCCACCCAAGATCTATGGACCAAATAGAAAGCACAAGAAGAGAGAGAAAGATTATGACAAGAATAAACTGTATTCAATGTCATTAATATGATATGCAATTATGATTGATTACAAATGAGAAAGACCCCTTGGTTATATAGCCAAGGTGAGAACATAGAAGGGCATAAGATTATGACAAGTGTCAGAATCTTATGACATGAGACAACTAGTAAGACTTATCACTCCACTTAAGATGGAGAGATAATCACATGATGTGTCCACAAAAGGTGGAAATGATGAGGTGATGAGATGTCAAGTCCACCAAAAGTGGAAATTCTCCAACAACCTCCTATGTGGTCCCTAAGTAAACTTAACTAAGGTGTAATTATGACCTAGGACAAGGTACAAGATATTTAATTACACCAACAAAGAGCCATACACAAGTGTGTAAACAATGGATACTTCACTAGAAATATCCTATCCCTAATGCTAGGTTGCAAATTTCAATTAACAATCTTTGAACATCAACATAAGGAAGTTTATAATTGATTTATGATTAAAGTGATTGATATTACCCTATAAATTATATTACCTTTTCATTTTTTCCTTTCTTTTTAATGCACTAAATCAATTAATGTGATTTGAGGTCTAATGATTTCGTGAAAGTGTTGGAGAAATGCATCAAAAATATTGGTGAACCAATTTATGGAATTGTTCGGTAATGAGAAAAATGATTCCAAGGCCATGTCTTTCAGTGATCTAGGAGAGAGTTTAGCTAGGATCTCATTTTCAAAAACCAAGTTACTACACAATGTCATATAAGCTATTACATGACTATTAGGGTCTCCTTTACCATTGTATTCTAAAATCGGGGTATTTTTTATGTTTTAAGGAATGGGTGTTTTCAAGATTTCAATTGATAATGGGATCATTTTAAGATATTATGGTGGTTTTCCATTTTGAGTTTGATTTAATGTGGATATTTGTTATTGAAGTGATGTCACATTTTACAAAAGTTGGTTTATGACTGAATCATTGTTTGACATGTTTTGAGAGTTTGGTTCATATGGAGGGATTGTGTAAGTGCTTAGTAGACTACCATGCAAAAATTTTATGAGAGGTGATGAATATTGGGTTGATGCATGTGATATCATAAAACTATAAGGATTCCCACTAGCAAGCCTTGAGCTTGGATTCATGCCATTAATGTGTTGTATCATTGAAGCTATAGTTGGCAATGTAAATGTAGGAATAGAAGGCATAGATGTAGGCAGGGAGAATTATTTTCCTCCTTGGTTTTGAGTGTGTCGTAATGCTTGAGCACAACTAGTTTTCATAGTATGTTAGTTTTCTTTGTGAGCTAGACTATATAAGACCTCTATTCTGAGCACTTCATAGGCACTATGGGAGTAGGAATGGAGTCTAAAATGGGCTAGGTGTTGACAATACCTTGTGTGAAAGAGTTGGAGAACTTAGGATCCATAACAGATGTAACAACAACATGGGATGTCATAAGTCTATAACTACATCTCATTGGAGTATTGGAAATAGGACACCAAGTTGTAAACCTCTTATGAGTTTCAAGATAGTGGTTGTTCCCACTATGAACACTAAATTGCAAAACACTCACAAAAAAACATACATGATCAAAAATTAGAAAGCATAAATAGTCAAAAAATCATAGAGATAGTGGCTTGATAAAAATTTGAACCAAAATTAACTAGACAAGGTCTCCCAGGGCACCTATGTCCAACACAATGTTTTATAAATTTAATAGTTTGGGTGTTTATAATAATATTGTAAGGTTCCTATTATGTGTCTGTGCAAGTGTGATAGCGAATATTTTTCTTGAATTTGACTAATTTAATATTATAAAATGAAAAATGTAAGTATGCAAAATTTTTAAAAATTATTAAACAATGAAAAAAAATTCAAAATGTTATTTCTAAATGTAAAATGCAGCAATTAACTGATCCTAATATGCAAAATCTGAAAATGATGATTTTTATATCTTTTTGACGCAAAACAATGCAACTTTTCACTCTTTTGAACTATAAGCAAAATACCTACATGAACATAATGAGCACTTTTAGATTTGATTTCAGACCTAATACAAATTTTTAAATGCAATTATATTGTAGGTTTGACCTATGCTAAGTGAAATTAACCCTATTTCAACCTATGATGCAATATGATATGCAATTTTTTGAATTTTTATGGTTTTTATGATGAAAAGTGAATGTCTAAATCAATAATGCAAACTAATGCAATACTAATCCTAGATCTAGGATGATATGCTTCAGAATTTAGAAGGTTCTATAATGTTAATGCAACAGGATCACCTAAATAATAAGGTTAAAAAGTGAAACCCTAGGACTTCACCATAGGATTTCACAAGGGGTATTTTCCACAATAGGGTTTCTTATCATTCAAATTCAAGATCAACTAGGATATGAGATTAACTTTTAATCTAAAAGGTGATCCAATCAATCATAGGATTTGAATTTAGGGACTTGGAAATGAATTTTCTATGAAATGAAATGATGCAATTAACTAATGATGCAAATGTACTACTTTGATGCAAAATAGAAAATCTAGAATGTCACAAAAAAAATGGTATTCAAAAACAAACTAAGCAGACTTATTTTCCCTTGTCATATAAATTTGAAGCTAAATTTGGAGGAATAAGACACCCAAGGTGCCTATTCCTAAGTAACTCAATTTTAAATATGTCTTCACAGTCCGTGGGTGTCTAACTAGGGGCTTCTTCTCTTTGGATCTCATTGTCAAATCTTCGTTAGATGTTAAGATAACTAAGTTTTCGTATCTTGTCAAGTTTTAGGCTTTGAATGCAATAATGTGTTGATGAACAAGATAATTGAGAGGGGGGTGAATGAGTTGTATATTATCCAAATACCAAAACCATCATTAACATTCATATCAACAAGCATTCATTATATTGTCAATTTGTTATGATGAA
Source organism: Sequoia sempervirens (assembly GCA_007258455.2). Lineage (NCBI taxonomy): Eukaryota > Viridiplantae > Streptophyta > Pinopsida > Cupressales > Cupressaceae > Sequoia > Sequoia sempervirens. The sequence continues at coordinate 10,781 of VDFB02280576.1, forward strand.
TTAACATGAAAAAAATAACATAAACTTAAACATCAGAATGCCATGCATAAGACAACACTATATTTATGTGGAAAACCAAAGAAGGGAAAAAACATAGTGAGGATTAGCTCACAATATAAGTAATTACAAAACTAGTACAAAGGATCACTACTAGAATAGGACACACTATCGAAAAAGGCTCACATCCAAGGCTCACTGTCAGAGTACAAAAAGAAGATAGAGAAGAAATGTTACATAGAGAACATGATCTCAATGCAAGAAAAGATCCACCACAATAACTCCAATTACTTTGTATTTTTTTGAATGATTGTGCACACTATCTACTCACTGCATGGGTATGTGTAGGATAATCATGGAAAAAATAGGCCCTTAAGTGGTGAAAAATTTAGAAAAATTAGAGTTAGGCAACTTGACATAAAAATTTGAATAAGTTATCTATATTATTTCAAAAATATGTAAGAATATAATCTATAGAAAATTGGATTTAGTTTCTAAACTACTAGTTTTATTTATTTTTAAATCTATTTGGTGAAAATTTGAAATTTCAATGCAGTAGTTCTTAAATTTCAGGGAAAAAATAAGAAGTAGGTGTCCTGTTCACCCTAACCACACAAATGAGAATATTTTTTTTTAATATTTTTAGATATAAATAGAGACCCATGTCCCCATGTGATACATATTTTTTGTAATTTTTTCCAAGTAAATACCATTATGATTTTTTTATTAATACTTTTAAAAAATATAAAACTTGTATGTTTGACCACCTTAACTTGGTCAAAAACTTCATGAAATTCAATATTTTTTCAATCCTATAGTATGTGAAACATGTGACACATGTTTCAGATTCAAAAAATGTGATACCATTTGAAAGCTATAGATGTTTTTCAATCAACCTATCAATCAAGACTTTAGTCATAATTCAAATAGAAATTGAATAATAATTATTTGTTAAATTCAAAGTAAATCTAATTTATAGTGGTGGAAAGTTGGGAATATCCTTTAAAAACCCTTTTCATTTCATCAATTTTGGATAAAAAAAAAAGTCATTAGCCACATACCCATCATATCACCACTTTTTGGCCCATCATGATCCTGCACATACCCACATATAGTAATCCAACACTTGAAATTTCATACTACTGTACTTAATTTCGCATCACTCACATCCTATACTTCACACACATAGCTATCTTTCATCTATCTTAACATCCTTCATCAATTCAACTTATAATTATACCGTCCTCAACCTTGAAATCCTTTCTAAGGTGGGAAATGCATGTCAAATGTGCAAATTCAAATTAGCTTGATACCAAAACATTCCTACAATGGATAAGAATGAAGGTGGACCACATACATCCTTATATATGACCTAAATATATCCTAACATGCCTCAAAACACTTCCACAAACTTGGAAGATGCTTCACATGTAGTGTAAACACCAGGTCAACCATTACCTATGCAAACAAAATTAATCAATTAAGTGCACACTTCATCAATCTCAAGAAAACTTGTGAACAACACACCACACTTCAACACAATCTACAATATTCCTCCAACATCATAAAATCCATCAAACTCCTTCACAATATTTTTTACCTAGAGAATGTACAAGCCCAATACATCTAGACAACATTGTCAAACACTATAGCTCAGAAGACCATCTTCCAAATGCCAAACCGTGAATCCTATTGACATAAAAAAGATACAAACACCATCAACATACCTTAAAAATCACAAGAACTGAAGCACAACTATGGAGAAATGCAGATCCAAAACATTTCTCCTATATACCTCTATAATACACAATCACACATTGGTGAACACAACCTCAATTGTGAAACAATATAGCATACCATGTCTTGAATATAACATCTCTATACATATCTAACCAACATATATGAACCACACATGCATAGAATCAACACAAAAAAAATATGGAGCACATCCTACAGCACATTTTGAACCAATGAACACACCTTCATCACACTGTTTTCTATTTTCTTCAACTTTTCTCAAAAGAAATTTAAAACCAAGTCCCAAAGACATCATATCAGCATCTAACATCATAAAGATAGCTCCATATACTCACAAATCTTCCTCAATGTCTCAAATATACATGTGCATACCCAAAAAGTTCAATTAACACTTCTTCGATCAACCAGTTGACACCAATGACAACACCAATCAGGTCATGCATGCAAAAATCTCCCCATTTGTCATTGATGGAAACACAAGATGTGAAAACCATCAAATACAACTCTCCTTTATTTTTTACTAATTATATAGCTTACACAACATTTGTCTCTCCATCTTTCAACATGCTTCACTCTCCCTTTGATAATAATGATTAGAAAACATACACAACTTTCTCCCTCTGATACCTTGCACTTTTTCACATGATTCTCTCTCCCCCTTTGAAATCAATGGAAAAGAATATTTTTTTTTCATTATTCTCCCCTTTGACATTTCACAACTTAATTTCAACTACTATGAACACTCCCCCTTAGGAGCACACACCAACCTATACCAAATCAATAAAATTTGCATAATGACAACACTCACTCCATACTACAACAATGTCACTACCTACTCCCCTTGAGACGTAGCCACCAACATCAGTCCAGAATAAAGGATAGATCATGAGATCCATTGGACCGATGCATCTCCATATGCATCTATTTTAGAGAAGAAAGGGAAATGACCCCCAACTTCTCTTGGAGACACTCAAAAGTATCCTTAGGAAGAGCCTTAGTGAATATTTCAGCCATTTGATCCTTTGTAGGTCAAGCTTTACTTCATTCTCTACAACCTTCTCTCTAAGAAAGCGATATTTGATTAAAATATGTTTTTTCCTTGAATGCATCACTAGGTTCCTTGAAATTTTTATTGCACTCAAGTGTATTATCACAAAAAATAGAAATAGGCTCATTGTACACCACTTTGATGTCCAGGCGAGTGTAGGATCATGAGTGTCCAAAAGAGGTGATATGACAAAAAAAATGGCTGACGACTTTTTCTTTACCTAAATTTGATGAAATTAAAAGGGTTTATTCAAAAAATTATCAGCTTTCCAACAAAATAATATATGCCTTATTTTGAGTTTAATAGATAATTATTATTAATTTTCTACATGTATTATGACAAAAGTTCTGATTGATAGGTTAATTGAAAAATATCTATAATTCTCAAATGATTTCACATTTTTTGAATCCAAAAGATGTGTCACATTCTATGCTTCCCATACTATAAGATAAAAATAAAATAAAATTGAATGTCATAAATTTTTGACCAAGTTATGGTGGTCAGATAAAAAAACTTTAATATTTTTATAAAGTTCAAATAAAAAAATCATAACTAATTATTTAATTGTAGAAAAGTTACAAAAACAATGTGGCACATCTAGGCACGCGTCCTATACTTATATTGAAAGTTTCAAAAATAAATATTATTTTTTTCTTGTACTTA
>VDFB02280577.1:0-22142 GCA_007258455.2 Sequoia sempervirens
TGCTTTCTTGGTTGCCTTTGGAAGTGTGTTATGAATGTTGTCTTGCATTTACTTTGCAAGTGATTATGATTGTTGCTTTTAATATATCTAGGATGTGTTTTTATGGTCTTGTGTTTACTATGATTGGATCTTGGTTGTTGTCATTTAGGATCTATGGAATCTTCTGTTGTTGCTTTTGGAGTTATTCTTACTATGATATTCTTTATTGGGTTGGTCTTTTGGCATTCTTGGTCGTGATCACTTTCTTGTTAGCTCCTTAGCATGGGGGGTGGGTCTTCGAACCCACGTGGTTGGGTGGAACATGCTAAGCACCCCATTGGGTCCCTAGTCGAGGATCAAAAGGTGCAGATCTGTGCCACTTGTAGTAATTCTAGAGTTGTATCCCCACTTGGAGCCAATTATGCTACTTGTACTCATCTGCTCAGTTGTATCATGCTATCTTATTGTATGGTTTCCATTCATGTTGGGAAATGATTTTATATTATTGTACCTCTTTAACATTGTAATGTGATGTAATGTATTATTTTATCATGATAAACCTTGTGTGGATATTGGTCCATGACAGTTGTTGCTTGATGTATTGTATCTGTGGAAACATGTCCCTTGAGTTTGAGTTAATCATGTATATGTTGTTTTTACGTACGTGGATGGTTCTTATTAATGTTTTGTCATGTATGAGTTACATTTGTAAATGTTTACTTTGTTATGGATTATATATTTTAGTTTTTATTCTTATTGTCGCTGTATGGATTTGAGTTTCATAATGACCTTGTAAAATTCTAAGGGACTTAAGTGTTAATGGGATTTTCTAATGAATATCATATAATCTAATGTGGTATCTCAATGTATGTTAGTTATATTAAAAATGTTCATTTAGCTGTGTTTATGGTCCTTTGGGGTTCATGAAATATTTTTCACTTCTACAATGTTTCTAGATTATTTAATTTCTAATGTTACCCTCTAGTCCAAAGAATGGGATAAGTCATTATCACTTGATTTATTTATTTATTTATCCATTTTATATATATAAATAAGTAAAAATGCATACCTTATATATACACATACAATCTATTTTCTTTAAGGAGTAATTTAAAATAATAATAATAATAATAATTATCACTTACAAACTAATACATTATTTTCTATGTATTTTATTTTACTTCAAAGACAGCTTTTTCTTTCCTGAGAAATATAATAATCCTCATCCTTTTTACTCTTTTCCTTACACATACTCTTGTTTTAATTAATATGATTCTTTTTTTTCTCTAAAAGAAAATAGTGGGAATATATTCTTCATTCCTTATTTCAAGGAATTCTTTAAACATAAAGAATACGTGGGTCTCCTAAAAGGTAGGGTTAGGATCTATGCCTAAAGTTAAGGCAAATTTATCATTTTATTTTTATCTTTAGAAACCTCACTACTACGGCAATAAGCTAGAAGCACCATAATATACGTTAGTAAATAATGTCTCATAACTTCCGTGAGAATTATGTAGATGATATTGAGGTCGAGGCTAAGAAGATAACATGGTAGAAGAGTAGGTACGATTGTAAGAAAACATGATTGAAAGGTTATATTTAAACTTAAATATAATTCAAATATCCTTATCTTCTAATCTCAGCGAATCGATAAGACTGATGAATTGAATTTATAAACTAGTTTCCACATAATATTGTGTAATCACACATACACGATTTCAGTTAAGCCACAATTTGAGAATTTTCTCAGCTATCCTTAAGAGGACTTAAGATTTATAAGGTATCATAGAATGATTCTATCTACACACTTAGTATCCTTCATTGCAAAACGTCTACACTACATCCTCTTTCGATTTATCATAATTAGGTTAAGTCTTTGTAATAGTTTTCCTCAAAGACTTCACTTAAAAAGATCTCAATATCCTATAGCTCTTATTAAAATAGACATTCATATATTTATCTGTAGTACATAATTTAATACTGTTATTTCATATGTGAATTTTCACCCAGGACATCATATAGTTGTGCAGTCTCGGCAGGAAATTCTCTGGAAGGGAACAAAGGACATATGACACCCTTACAACATGTACTCCATCACTTCCATCACTGATGATACTACCATCATGCAGCCAACTATTCTAACTCATCACATAATTCATGTTTTATTTGTTTTTTTTTCTATTATTATTATTTTACTCTTATTTTTCTTTCAGCAAAACAGAGACTGACTTTCAAAGAATCCTTTAACTGATGATTCTTTTAAAAATTTATGTAGGCCATCTATAAAAATTGTGCTTCAACAAATGCATATTAAGGAGATGTGATAGTATTTTCAAATGCTCTCAATTCCCTGATATCGGTAGAAATTAATACATACCAGGCGTAACAAAATTTTCTAATTCCTTCAACACCGTACTAATTGAGAGATGAAACGCTGGACAACATTTACTCCCTCTACAACTGGCAATTAGTTCCTCGGGTAGAGAGTTGAGAAATCTCATTTAGCCAGATGAGAGTGGGAGGGGTAGGTAGTAGGCGACAACTTCATTCTATCCCAAATTCTCATGCTATATCTGTGAAACATTAATTGATTGGTCAGTATGCAGGTGGTAAGTAAAGAGGAAAGTTGCCGCCCCTTAAACCGTATCTATCCTCGATATTAATTACTCTACTATTAAATACAACGCATTCAATTGCACCATGAACAATGCTAATATAATGTTGTCTCTCCAACGGACCACCAGCCAAGACAGTCAATTTGAAGGATATCTGATATGTTGTACACTACTGCTGCGTCCCAATTAGCATGCCACTAAGGAAATATTTTTATGTGGTGACTTAGGCATTGAAATTTTTAAGAAAGGTGGACAATAGGTATATTTGTATTTTAAATTTTGCTTAAGACGTGTCGATAGCGGCAGGAAGCCATGTATCATTCAATCATTAAGGAGTGAAGAGGAAACTAATAATACCAGCCTGCATCTTCTTCCTTTTTTTTTTTTGGTTCTATCTCCCAAGAAAAAGTAATATCATTTATTACATTCACGAGGGAGCTCTTCACTCATCTATATTTATATATATTTTACTTATCTAGTGGCGGCGTTAAATTTTGACTTTGTATCATCCTCATTGCAGTTTAATTATTTTATTAGCGTTTATTTTCTTTTAGGAATATGGTGAATAACTATAGGTTACTTTTGATACAAGAAGATAGGTAAATTATCAATGCTTACCTGCTCATTCAACACCCACGGAAGACCATTCAACTTAACACGCAATGCTGAGACACTGCCAACACCATACACTTGCCATAGTAATAGCCCCTCCTGCTAAGTACTATGCTAAACATAACACCCTAAAAAGGCACACTTCCTTTGGTTAATTCTGCTCTATATTCCCTTGTGAAAATAAGGCACAAAACTTGGGCACCATACTTAAGATGTGAGGAGGGGGCCAAAAGTGGGAGAAGAGAAGGAAAGTTTACTACCAAATTCACAAGCGTCTGCTTATGGGAAATTATGTCCACAATTTTATTATTTTATCTATCTATTTCTCACTGCTATAAGTTCTGATCTTTGTTTATTGATTGTTGTTGACAGTTAGTTTTTTATATCATTGATTTATTTATTTATTTTTGATTATTATTGTTATTTCACTTTGTTGCTGCAGACCTTCTAGTGGAAAAATTGATGGTTATAAACAAGTGCATAAATGAGAAAATAAATCATGTTTATCAGACAATGTGAGGCGGTTTGCTTGATTATATTGCTTCCTCCGACAAATCATTAATCTAAAATTGTTACCAATATAAAACGTAAATATATCCTTGTATTTTTTTTATTTATTTTTTTAGAGAAAACAAAGTGACAAGAGTAATTTCCTTATATTGCAACATGTTTCTAGCAATTCAACTATTGTTCTTAAATAGCATTATCACATTGCTTTTGTTATCTTAGAAAATAACCCACGCCCATAAGGACACAGCGATTAATGTTGATCCATTCTACTGTGCATGAGCATGTAAATAGGTTTACCTACACCTCTACAACTATAAGCAAACTGTTCCCATAATAGAAAAGGGCTAGGTAGAGGAAGAGAAAGCATATTTAAATTTCAGCTAATTACTAACAAGACTGTTTCTACCTTTTTATCATAACATAGCATATTATCATAAAAACAACCTACTTACAGAGGAACTCTATAGTTTCCTATAGTTTTCCTGTTGCAAAATCAAAGAAATTTATTTGAATACATAAAATCCTAATCTTGCATAACTAAGACATGAGTTGATAGCTGGAAGCTTGTAGCTGCAACCTGTTTCTTTGAAACTGATCGGCCATAGGGAGGTAGCTCTCCTCCCAACCAAAATGGGTCGTCAAGCCTTTGAAAACTCTCACCATTCCCCCGAGCTATGAAACCAACCAAGAATAGGGATATACACACAAACCAAGAGCACGTATACAAACAGGAGATCTTAAGGCAATCAAACATGTATTTAGCCACAACAAACTTACCAGAGGCTGAGGAAAGAATACACACCATTACCACAGACTAAGGAAAGAATATAATAACACCATTGCTTCATTAGACAAGGAGGCCTACCTCTTAACTGGTTTTCATTTTCATGAAAGTCCTACCCATCACTTCTCCTTCACCTTCTCCATCATAACCCTCTCACCGCTCCCCTCCAAAGCTCCCCCCCCAAAATTTTTCCCTCTACCCTATACGTATAGATTTAATTAACCTAAGCTACTAGGATGAGTGGCTGTTTTTTTTTTCTACCATAAGAAAACATAAAAAACATATTTTTGGGTTTCCAAAATTAGGTGTAGGCAATAAAGGGTTTGGTAGGAACAATTAAATTCACATTTCTTCACAAGTCTTTACAAGGTATTCAACAAGGATTGGTTAACATTCTTGGTTGATCTCTCCTTCTCCCTTTGTCCAATATCATAAATATTCCTACACACTCAATGCACACATCAAATACATACAAATAGGTATACAAAGTAAAACTAATAACAAATTTAATTATTGAATACAAAATATCATCTCAACCAAAATCGAAGCATCTATTAACATCATAACATGGTTATCTCATTTATGTCTTTCTTACGTAAAATAATAATGGTGAATCACATCACTTTGACATAATTCCATATCTATGGTAATAATTGTATTTTCAACTTAGTCTACCTTGAACATAACCATTTCACAATTATGTTTAATAATGACTTCATATACTATCAATAATCCCAAAATTAGTTAGTCCAACATGATTAGAACATACTTCTAAAGGAGAAATACCCATGGACTCATAGCCCAATTTCAATAAAGAGTGATCATAATAATAACAAAAATTATTGAGGGTTAGAGTTCAACTTACCTTTATTGGTGAGGTTTAAATCAACTTACTCTTACTGGTACTATAATCATCAATAACATATGGGATTTAGTTTTCTATGTACCATGATTAGCTAATACAAAATAATACATGCAATAATTACATATCCAAATATAAGACAATTATTTCAAAGTAAATACTTCTTGAACCATCACAAGGTACTTATAACAGGATTTAAGTTACAAAAATAGTTGGGCCTTTACGCTTATAAAACACAATGCATTTTGAAGGATGCAATTTGTTATAATAGTATGTGAACAATGTGAAGTGTGTACTCTGAAGGTTAAGCCCCTATGCATAATGTCCAAGTTATCATTCAAAATGACCCTCTTATAAATTCACAAAGTAATAATCCCGATCAGTTACCTAAGCATGAATCTTCCACTTTGGGCCTATGACAGCTAGAGGGTGGTTTTATGTGTAGGTCCTATACGAATATATTAGCTGGAACACATGGATCTCACTCTCTCAAGATATTCAGTATCGCTATTTGGATTGTAAAAGTTAAAGATTTCTAAAATAGAGAAAGAAAGAAATTGTATTAAATTTTAATGTGCACAGAAAGAAAGAAATTGTACTAAATTTTAATGTGCACAGATGACCAGAAGTAGGTCAATGGGAGTCAAGAGTACACCAGTTTAGAATAGAAAGTTCTAAGATAAAGAAAAAGATATAATAGCATAAGCTTAACAGTAGAATAAGGTCAAACCCCTGAACTGGTAACAAACAACTGTGGGGTGTAACCCCTTGGCCTTAATGGGGTCGGTCGCTGCGGTATGTCCAATGCCCTAACATGTTTACCCCTGGAGAAAATGATGAGAATAGCATCAGTTTTTAATTAGTTCATATCGCTACAGTTATAAGGAAATATATATATATATATAACATCCCGCTACACAACCCCAAAGGGTAAAAGCCAAAGAGGATGGAAGAAAAATTATTTTTGAAAACATAGAGAATAACTTACACATAATGCAGTTTCCAATATGATATATCAACAATAAACATGGCCAAGCATGGCTGAACACAACCCAAAGGAGAGGACTAATCCACCCTCCAGAGAAAAATCCAAACAGGAGCAAACATAATAGCTCCAGAAACTTTGCTCTGGAACTTCCAGCTATGGAACCTTCGGGACTATGGAACTTCCAGCCTACCTAAACTTCTTGCCATGGAACTTCCGCTATGAAATTTTGTATTAAGAAACTTAGCTACTTAAGTTCCAGCTACAAAAGTTCGGGCCTACAGAAAGTTCCCAAATGGTGAAATTTCCACCATTTAAATTTCCAACTATGAAACTTCTAGCTATGAAACTTAGCCACAGAAGTTCCAACCACGAACTTCCAGCCCACGGAAGTTCCATTATGAAACCTACTTCGGGCTATGGTAGAACCCGCCACTTGAGTCACAATAGAGAGACACAAAACAACAACAAAAAGCGGCGATGCGCTGAAACTTTTGTAGACTATAACATGAAGGAAAATACACATGCCAAGCCCTCGCAAAACCTTCCTAGACACGCATAAAAGCTCACCACACAAAAGAAGGATAACAAAGGATACTAAATTCATTTTAGAACCCAAATGAGATTCCTATAATCATTCAACCAACTTGCAACAATTGGAAAGGAAAAGACAACAATAAACATGTGCTCGACACCCACACTGAGTCACCAAAACTAAATTGATCAAGCATACCACTATTTTCATTATTATTTGATTACAACATCCTTCATGAGGAAGGTCCCATAACAATATTACAATTACAAGCTTAGGACTCAAGGTCCTCGAATTATACATTTATAACCTTTACAATGATAAGAAAGCATGAAGAGAGAGAAACATGAGAGAACAAAAGAAGGAGGCATACAAACACAAAGTAGATCCACCACGCTGAGATCTCTGGTCCCTAACAGTGGTTTGCTATGCCACCCAACCATGTGGTACCCGCAGGTCCACCCCACCATGCTTATGGAGATAGTCACACGGCCCAGACACTCAAGCAAGATTCAAGCACAAGGTAAAGGCTTACACACACACCAATCACAATGAATACACTTCAATCAAGATAAGGCTAGGCAACCCAATTAGAGGCAGCTAACATATATGTCAAAGCAACTCAATTCACACAAGGAGAAGAGTAGAATTCATGCAACTACATAAATCATTTAATGCATCATCGCGAAGTAAGAGAACATTCCAACACATGGAATACGTGGCATACAAACTACTCACACATGGAATGCACATGCCACACATGTCACTCATAAGAGGAATCAATGAAATACAAGACATTGCAATTAATATGCCAATCACTCATAAGAGGAATTAAATGAGATACAAGCCATTCCACAAGACATGAATATAGTATTCAAACCCAACACCAAAAGAGGAAGGAACATACATTTTTCGAGTGCTACTTAAAATAGGACCTAAATGCTAGAGTGCAAGCATATGTAGGGAGTCATAACGTGTGCCCAAATGAATGGCATCAAAGAATCTTGGAATCCTTCCATACAACAAAGAATGCACAACTACACAAGTCTCACGCTCCAGGAGCAGACACGTGTTTCCAATCATCCTTAGCCTATAAAAGCACTAAAAGCATGCTGGGGTATCCAATAAACTATAAATGACTTGAACCATGACTCACTCTAGTACCTAGTCCTAGGGTTCATCCCATTCCATACAAACAAGGAAATATAGCCAAAACAATAGTGCAACTCACAATGGAATTCACATCCAAAAACACAAGGCATTCACACCTCTTATGGCACTATTCACATTTTTACACTAAAATAGCAAATCAAAAATTTCAACAAGCAAACGGATCCAAAACAATCCCATTCAAATAATTCATATACATTTTCTATCATTCCCTATTATAATATGCAATAATATTCACAAAATTCCACTTTTAAACAAAGTCCAAATTTTCACACATAACCAGGTTCCTCTATTGATGAAGCTTGAAAAAGCTTGAAATTTCAAAGTTCAAAAATCAAAATTGTAAGAATACTCTTTTGATCTAAATATGCCCAACAACACACTTTTAACATAAAAACAACCATTTGTTTTAAACCAAACCCAATTTTCGCAAAAAACCAGGTTTCACCATTGATGGAGCTTGAAAAACCTTGAAATTTTAAAATTCAAAAATAAAAAAATGTAAGAATACCTTTTTGATCTAAATGTGTCCAACAACATTCTTTTAACATAAAAACAACAATTTGTGCCTCCAATTAAAAATTTGGCATGATAACCCCATATTCTCAAAAATTTCACAAAATCAATTATTCTCTATCAATTTGATCCAAATAAAATTTACATAATGATTCTAACATACTACCAATGCATTTAGAATCATTTAAACTCTTTAAAATCAAGTAAATAGGAAGAAATGATAAAATACCTACATTCTCAAGCAAGAAATTCATGTGAGAAGAAGTTTGCATACACATCACGGAAGCACACAAAATCACAACCATCATTTATTTTCCCCATTCCTATCCAAATGCAACTGATCGTATGAAATTTCATGCCCAATTGCTCTCACAATCAACAAATCAAATTTTCAGCCAAAAGAGGGTTTTTCCCTCACATTTCTCTCCAAAAATATGCTACAGCAAAATGAATTATCTTTTTTCTTTTTAACCTCTTTTTTTCCATTTCACTTTTTGAAAGACCAAATTAAAATTATCTTTTAATATTTACTAATTTATTTCATTTACCTCTTTTCCCAATTTATAATTTACACAATCAATTTATAGCATAAATTAGCATTCAACATAAAATCGCAGTTTAGTTTTTTATAAGCACAACTTAAAATTAAATAATAAAATAATACTTATAATTTCCTAAATGAATTTAATCACACAAGTCATGCAATTAGGGTCAAACATAATACACATAAGCCCAATTATCCCTTTTAAATATTAAATTCCCCCATTTAATCATAAAATGCATTTCCTAAATTAAAATTTATGAAAAAAAATGCAATTTAACTCAAAAGCTCAGACACTCTTCACAAGCCGATCACATTAGGGATTAAGGTTTTCTAGAACATGACTAATCACGGTATCTAAATTTTGCACTAATTAATTAAAGACAGATCATACCCAACTGGGTACGACGATAAGGGTTTAGGTCAAGGGTTGGCCAATGTGCTATCTCCTATTAACCATCATCAGGGAAGGTACACTCAAACCTGTGAAGCCAGGTGGAGTCGATACCTGGTACCTGTAGCATACACACAACGATGTACCTGTGCATATACATATATACATAGCCAAAGCACATACTACATCCTGACTGTAGTTAACTACCATACATATCAATTAATTACATCATCATAGTTAATCATGATAACCTTTCACTTAATCAACAATATCTAACTTCATTATAATAACATTTAACATTTAGAATACCTAATCAAAATAAAAATGCTATCTTACCTGCCCGAGTTTAGAGAGGTGTTACAAATCAAACCAAATACATGCAAACCTTAAAATGATTATATGTGATGTTGATAGAGAGAATGTGTTTGCTTATCAAACCAACAAAATGATGCTATTATTGTGATAATTGAGCAGTCAAATGGACAAAATAACAATATGCTAAAAGTGGATGCTCAAATGGGATGAGAGACCTATCATTTATAGAATTTTTAAAATGGAAATCAATAGCCAAGATGCATTGGTTAATGGATGGCCAGGATTGAATGATTGTTAGGGTTTGGATTAAAGATTAAAGTCATGTGACAAGTGTCCCATGAAGTGTAAGAGCTAGGTGTGAGAAATTGAGGGCTCATAACTGATGAGAGATCTTAAGCAAGGGGAATTGGGCAAATGTCAAAAGGGGATTAATTAGAAAAGTTGGCTAGGAGATTAATGATGGGGATTGGACATACAAACGATGCATAATATTTGGTGGGATATTTTAAAAAATGTATTTTGAGAAGCAATATTTGACTTTTGGAAAGGCAAGACTTATCTTGTTGCACATTTCAAGAAAGGTGGAGAATTTAAAATTAGGATTTATTGAAAGAGAATCTTGTCACATGTGCACAAGATTAGGGATTAATTAGCCTAAATCAATTAATTATTTATGTATTAATTAATTGATTTAGTTGGATGATTTTTGGGATGAGGTTGACTTAACTCAATAAATATAAATTTATTTAATTAAGGTGGAGGATAATGGTGAGGCTTAAATTAATTAAATAAATAAAGTGTGTTTGGGTGTAAGCTAATTTAGGCATCTACACACTCTATCGAGCAAAAATATTTACCTCAAATATTTTCTACAATAAAATTGACAAAACTTATATCAAAATAAGGGTTTTGGGGCCTTTTATATGCACTTGCAAGGTTCATTTGACCTCAAGATTTCTTAGAAATGAGTATATGCATAATGCACTATTCAAACATTTGTTTGTAAATTGACTTTTTGATCTACAATTCTAATGAAACAAAAGCTAAAATTGACTTTTCATAAGCCTTTTAGACTCCATGGAGTACTTAAAATGTTGCCTAGATTATCAAAATTTATATTTAGTGAAATTTTAGAAAATACAAGTACCAAATCTTAAAGGTTAAATACTTTTCATCAAACTTTTTCTATTCCCCAAATTATCTAAAAATGTTAAGAGAATACCATACTAGGGTTTAGGGAAACCTACATACAAAATATTACTCTCTTCCTCCCTCCTCTTGGGAAACTCTTAAATTATATGAAAACTAAAAATCTATCATTACAAAAAAAAACTTTGGTACTATGTTAGAATTTGTAAATAGATGAAAACCTAGAAACTAGTGCAATAAATAAATATTAAAAAATGTACAATATAAATTATACATAAAATCAAAATAACATTATGGAATTAGTCTCAAAGAGAGTAAATGTTTAAATTGGAAATGAAAGATTTGAAATGGAATGTATGGAAGTTATGAAAATAATGGTGGAGGGTGGAAGACGGACAATGGACAAATATAAAGATGGAATGGAAGATAAATGGATAGAATAATGGAATGGAAATGGAACAATGGATAAACATAATGGATAAGATAAATATATAGTGGAATGGGAATAAGGAAGGAAAATAAAGTCACCATATTATTATTTATCACTCATACATATATATATATATATAATATCAAAATATTATTTTAAAAACTTAAACATAATAAAAATATTTAATATAAATATACAACTTCAAAATCAAGTAAGACTATATAATGATTCTTGTCAAAAACTTGAAACTCTATCCCATATAATTCAACACCATACAATTTAACGAAGTAAATAAATACGATATTTTATCCATAAAAAAATTCAATTAGCCTACCCATTTCAAAAAAAAAATCAACAATAACTAAATCTCTAATACAGTTTCAGAATTTATAGGACTTCAAGGTCTAGACCCTACATGCCAGATCATTTTCGAAAATAGAGTCCGGAAAAAAAATTAAAAATCATATTAATAGAATTTTCACTTTTTTTCGCTTGTCAAGTACTACACCTTCATTATCACCACCCAACTAAAAACAATATTTAATCTTGGGGTGGGAATAATCCTACCTAATTTGATTTCTTTCCCCTTGACGCGTCATTACATTTACTTATAAGGTACAAGGCACTCTAAATTCAAGTAAGAAAAACATTTTAACTAGAAATTTGACTTTTTTTGAGTTATTGATCTGGAATTAAATTAGTAATGAAAACACAAGTTTGCTGCACATGTTAAAACTCTACCAACGTGTCAGTTTTTTCGTTATTTATCTTTTCACAAGATTCATTTTTATGCTTAACAAAATGGATTAAAGTGATATTTCATTAGATTTTTTTAATATTTTTATAAATTGTTTTAAGAAAATTAAGGAATTTTAAAACAATTTAGTAGATGAAATAGTAAGATTTTATTATTAGTAACAAAATTTAGTTATTGATAATTTTTTAAAAATTGTTTCATTTTATTAATTTAAATCTATTTTGTGTTTTTTAAGTCAAATTGAATTGAGATTACAAATCAATTGTTCACATGACTTGAAATGCATGCTTTTATTTGGAGAACATTTAGTATGGATTTTCAATGGTAAAATTAAATATCAATGAAAATTTCCTTCTCACACTCCTCTACTTTTTGTCTCCACCATAACTTGAAGTAAAAATAAGAGAGAAATTGAATGTCATTGCATGTAGTTTTTTCAAATTATAATTTGAAAATAAAACTTCAAGAAATAAACTTTTCTTCGTGTCAATTTTCAAAGCACAAGAAAAAATTATATTCTTAAAATTCTCATTAATAAATATTTGTTTGTTGGAAATTTTCACCACCTCATGCTTACTTTAATTTATGAACTCATAAGGAACAAAAGTTAAATGAAAAATTGTCCAAAGAGATAAATGTAATAATTTAATCTTATTTTTTGATAAAAGATAAAGAGGGGGATTTTGAAAAGTCTCCAAATAAACTAAAAATTATACAAGGCAAGTATCCAATAGGATAGAATAAATATAACAACAAAATTATCACAATTATCTTTTTATAATATCTTCTAAAGCCCACGCACTGGTAGCAGAGTTGGCTTGGACAATGGGTTTGCTCCCTATTGGTCTCGAGTGGGACTTCTTGTGGGCGGTGGCTCTCACCCACAGGGGACTAGTCTCGCCCCAAGTACCCAAAATATGGGCTACTACATTGGGTCGCAAGGACACCCCTGTTGTGAAAAAAAAACAAAACAAAATTATCACAATATTAACATCTTAGAGGTGTGGTTTGGGATGTTACACCTAGATTCCCAAACTTAAGAAATATAAAATTAGAAATACAAAGATTAAAATTAGAATACCTCATATGTTTTATAAGTAATAAACATACCCCTAATGTACATAAAGCTTATAAAGCATGTGAGGACTCAAAATCCCACAAGTTTGACTTCAATGGAAAATAGGCTTCCTAATTTGTGAGTATAAGACCAAATCTAATAACAATTCAACCACTTTTAAAACAAAGCCAAAATAGGTTTTACATGGTAGTAAATGTGAGCATCTTTAGTAAGGAAATCAAATTAAAAGAGAATGGAACACAAAGAATAGAAAATCCAAACTTCCCTAAACTATAGTTAAATTCAGCAATCGCACCTTGGTGTGCAATGGGTACGCCGAAGAGTTGTGGAAAGTCAATTAGGGAATTCTTGATGATAATAGGGTTAGCTTCTCTTGCAATGAACTCTCATTTTTTGCTAATCCTATGACTCAAATTAATAGGGAAGGAAATGAAGGAAACTCTTTTAACACTTTGAACTTTATTATGCTCTGATTCATCCTCAGGATCAATTGCATTCTTTGTTTCAGAATAAGGGCCAACTGCATCCTCTGTTCCAGAATCAGGATCAACTATATCTTTTGTTTCAAAATCAGAATCAAGAGCAACCTGTGTTTCACGATCAGGAGCAACTGGATCTTCTGTTACTAAATCAAGATCAACCACACCCTCTATTTCAGTATTAGGAACAACGGTATCTTCTGTTTCAGTATTAGGAACAATGGTATTCTCTATTTCAGAATCGGGATAAATTGTATCCTCCCTCCACTTCACCACATTGCAGAGCAGGCAATATGAGATTTTCCATATTTCTGTGATCAGATTCTTCCTTCAATTCCTGATGATCAAAAATTGCATCCAAGATTAATGCTTCTGTTTTGGCCTCCATTTCTTTAATCTTCCTCGGAGATGAACTCTGGCAAACACCAGGAAGTACCTATCACTCTCCAAGCGCAAAAAAAGGAAGTAACATAATCAAAAGCCAATGTTGTGGCAAGGGGAGCAATAGTCGTCATAAGCATAGCCCTGTTCAAACTCAAGTGGTCATTCACCTCCATGTTAAGTAATACAATTCATTTCAGGCATGGGTATTAAATATTTCTTAGAGCATTTGCATTGGTATGTGCTGATGTATGTAAAACTGTTGTTTTTAGGGTTTGAAATTTAAAATAATTTGGTTTTGTGATGTGATAGCATGCACACAGGCACAAGATAGAGGAGGAGGTCGCTGCAGCTACTACTATGGGCAGTGGCGGGTTTGTATTCCATTAACACCATGAGAAGAAGGAAGACGAGAAACATCACCATCTCTTCTGATTTGCAGAGCTAACAATAAATCTATTACAGTGAAAGATATATGTTAAAAAAGAAAATTAAATGAAACTTTGCAAGTGACTTACGTCAAGATTATGCACAAATTGTGTCGTGCTCTTAACGATGCCATTGAGGAAAAAGGGGCAGAGTTTGCAGGAAAAATATACAAGACCCTACCACGGCAGAATCCTTTAGTTGCTGCTTTAATTTATGTGCAATGATGAGATGTGAAGAGTGGTAACATGTATTTGAGTGTGATAAAAGCAGTATCGGAGCTGAGTGAAGAAGATTCGGCCCGCAACGTTGTGGAGATCATATTCCAATCAAGCTGGTTGAAGAAGGAGAATCCCATCTGCAAAATCGAAAGGCTACTGAAGGTGCATAATACCCAGAAGACTATAAATAAGCTCGAAGAGTACAGGGACACGGTGAAAGCAAAGGCAAATAAGCTTGCAAAGAAGCATGCGGCCCGTTGCATTGCAGATGGCAACGAACTCGTCCGCTTCCACTGCACTACATACGCCTGTTCTCTGGGAATGAACGATTCTTCTAGTCTCTGTCCTCTGCCTTCCTGCAATATCTGCAATATAATCAATAACGGCTTCTCTGCTTCTCCCAAGCTGGAGATATACACGACAGCAAACAGTGGGAGGGCTCGTGACTCCATTTCACAGTAAAAGAAAGTAGATATGAAATATCGGGGTTTTAGGGCTATTGATTTGGACATCGGCGATATTTTGTCGGCCTTTTAAATAGAAATATTAAATGCGAGTTAAATTTGGTTTTCAGGCGTGAGGCATGGATTTACTTCTATTTGCAAGTTGCAATCTAACAAAGCAGAACGTACGCTGAAGCTGAAAGTTTAAAAGCACTGAATCGGTGAATCGGACGGTGAAAATGCTTTCAACCGTCTCCCATGCCTTCTCCTGTATTGCAAGCCGTGGATAGTGAACGGGTGCGATCAAACTCTTACACCGTAGCTTACAAGACAGAAAGTGACAGAAAGTAATGAAAAACTGGTGACTGGCGATTTCAAACTGATCAACGGTCACAGTCTGCAGAGTCGTCTCTGGGATGAAGCAAGCCGTCGATAGCAAA
This sequence comes from Sequoia sempervirens, assembly GCA_007258455.2. NCBI lineage: Eukaryota > Viridiplantae > Streptophyta > Pinopsida > Cupressales > Cupressaceae > Sequoia > Sequoia sempervirens. Next base: position 15,620 of record VDFB02280577.1, read on the forward strand.
AATTGGTTTGGAGAAGTTCATAGTAGGATACGCCTTCGGCGTAAATAAATGGGTGGAGGTGAAGAGCATCAACGATAAAGGCCATCCAAATTAAATTAGTAGCAAAAGACCAGCCAAGGTGAGTGAGGCTTGAACTATCGACCTCGGATTTAAACTAGATACAAGAAATAAGACTGAAATGGCATTGAAGGTACGCGCCTTTTCTTCCTCTTCCAAAATAGGATGGTTGTTGCATGCTCCTTAAGACAATGGAACATATACTGCTTTCCCAGTCGGCTACTGGAAAAATTGAACGAGGGAAGCCTACGCTGATACCAATCACATATCAGAGCCAGGTTTCGATCCTGGGACACATGGGTTATATGGGCCCTGCGCTTCAGCTCGCCACTCACGATGAACCGTTGTGAGAAAGGAAGAGCTTATTTATTAATATTTGTAAGCCCGGCTGGAACCTAGTAGAACATCGTTACAATATCTTACCCTCTGACGATCATTGATATGAGAACTAATGAGTTTATGCGAGCGAGGCTGGTAGGCACCTTTAAGCGTGTGAGACTAGCGTGGAAGAAAAATTTAGACACAACATGCGAAAGAAATGCAAGGAAAATCTTATTGAATAACCTTTAAAAACCTATATATGAAGTAGGTATGGAAAAGAGAATGACCTTTGGGGCTCTTAAATGTCAAATTGAAGGATGTTGGGGCTCTTAATATTTGTGACTATAGGTTGAATGAAATGTTTAATGACTTTGGATAAGTTAAATTATATTCTTGATGTATTTTAACCATTAAGATGACTGTTTTTCTTAGCTTAGGGGTTTCTTCTCTGAGCGGTCGGTTTACTAATGTTTAGTTGATGCAGGCGGGTTTTCTATTTAAATAAGGGTTCCAAGTCTCGGCTTCTTCCTGGTTGTCAAGGGACCTCAATTCCTTGTTCTCTTTTCTGATGCTACTTGTGTATTCCTATTTCTTTTTTTGTTTGGTGTTGTTGTTGATTTGTGGTGTATCTTGTTTAGCAACTTGTCTGGCTTGGATAGGGTTATGGATCCCTTCAAAACCACTTTGTAATGGGTTTGAGGACCCCATCAAAACCTATTTTTCCCCTAATCAAAAATAATTCTATTAATTTTCTAATTTGTGTCTCAATGTTGAGTATTGTCGCATCTTCTTTGCCACATACAAATAGGGTTGTGTTATCCCTTACCATTTGTCTTATAATTATCATCACGATATCATTTTCATCTATGCACCTTTCTAATTAATAAACACCTAATTTAGTTTAAGTATATAGCAATTCATTCAAGGCATTGTATTATATAATCAAATGCTTCATCCTTGGTTCTTTGTCAATTTTGTTGTTTTGGATGACCTTAAGTAAATGGAAAAGCACCCTTATAAAAACTTAGACCAATATCTACTCTACAACTTATTGTATCCCTCTAGAATATCCATTTCTTGTATATCTATATATTGCCAAAAATAAGGGTCAAAAGCTAATTGCATGTGAAAATCAAATACACAATTGTACATTAACTTATGTTATCTAATTGAGTAAATTTGTATTTGACCTAGTTTAAAAATTACAAGCACAACTAGAAATAAAAATCATTTAAGACCAAAAGTATAAAATAGAAAGGACACAATGAAATCACATTCAAGGTTATAGCAACATCGCACTCATCTTGTAAGGCCTAGAGGTGGGTGCTCATGACTTTTGTGGCTAGGGTGTCAGCATCTTTAGTGTTGGATCCCCTTGTATGTTCACTTGACCCCAGTTAGAACTATCCTTTGCTATTTTTGACCTTTTGAATAAAAATAATGTCATTGAGAGTGGCCTTACTTATTAACTTCACAATTTTGTATGTTTCCTTTTATATCTATAATGTCAACCCCTAGCCTATCAAGCTTCTCATTCTTTTTGATTGATTACTCTTTGAAACTAAGAAGCTCCTCCTTAGTGTTTCAATTGTCCAACAAGGAGGTTTGAATCCTAATTCTATTAATACCTAAAAAGAATCACTTCAACACCTTTATGATGTGTTTTGATTTTCTTGTGCAATTTATTTTCTTTATCACCTAGGAAATCTATGGTAGAAGTAAAAACTTTTAGAAAGGGGGGTGGATAATATTGACTATCCTCCTAATTGTTTGATCCCAAATAGAGGCCACCAACCTTTGAGATTTGATATTGCACATTAGAGCCCTCATCTTCTTGGATTTTCCTTGTATTGTTAGTAAAATAATGGGCATAACCTTGTGAAGCCCTTGCCACATCAAACCCCTTAACTATGTGGAACTCACCCCTAGAGTTCTTATATTTTCCTCTCAAGTCTAAAACCTTCTCCTAATCCTCTAAATTAGAAGAGCTAAGGGGGTTCTTGGAGTATAGTGAATCAAGGTTAGAAATGGGAGATGAAACTGATGGACTAGAGGAAGGCACATTCCTTTTGGGGTAGGACAGGTGGGGGGAATGACCAAAGAATACTAAGAGTGTGTGATCCAGAATGGAAGGCTTAGGGGTATGGACAATGACATGATTAACGAGAAAAATATTAAAGATTCATGTAGGAGAGAGCACCCCTCGACTCTTTGAGATTCTAGCACTGAGTATTCTAAATACAAAGTGAGAAAGAAAGGAAATTGACCTTCTTGTTATGCTTGATATGACTTAAGAGGTAGAAATGGTAAGTATATATTGTTTGGAAGCAACCCTCTGAAGTAATGTACCTCATGATTTGTGGAGCTATTTATAGAAATAATAGAGAGATAACTCATCTACACCTAATTAACCACTTTTCCCTCTTTCATGAAAGTGTTCACCACCACATCACTATTCCTACTATCCAAGTATGCAAATTTATTCCCTCAATTGACATGCCCATGACCTTAACAACGATCTCTTAAAAAAGATGTAGCTTCACACCATAGATATTGACCACTCTTGAGTTCCAATTGGTTGAAAATGCCATCAATGAGATGGCATTAAAACTATTAAGTCTTTCCATCTAAGGGGTGATGTAACATGCCCATTAAAGTGCATAAAGTTGAGTCCACGAAACGTGGAAGTTTTTTCCTTAGCCAAAAAATTGAAATCGGCTTTGCAAAAACGAGATCCCAATTTTAATAAACGGGATCCCAATTTTTAAAAATTGAGATCCCGTTTAGCTTCGGGATCCCGAGCCTAAATAGGAAACGAGATCCCACTTTTTAAAAATTGGGATCCTGTTTCCTATAGGATCCCAAACCAATGGAGAAGGAATGGGATCTCGATTACTACGAAACGGGATCCCGATTTATAAAAATTGGGATCCCATTTTGTAGAAATTGGGATCCCATTTTATAATGCTATTTATTTTTAAAAAACAAACAAAGTTCATTTTATAGTGGACAAGATCCCAAGTACAAGTGACAACAACCCCCACAACAACTCCAGGTACCTGCCCACGCCCCCTTTTTTTGCATTTTTCCAAATTTTATTGAAATTGTGAAGAAAATAAGTGAATTTAGCATTTTTTTAATTTATTTCATGTTTTAAGCATTTTTTTCCTGTTATAGTAGAAATGAGTAATTGTAAAAATAGACGAAAAAATGCAATGAAACTAAAGATTTTTTAATAGAAATGAAAAAATGAACCTTGAATTGTGTTTTACAAACAAAATTTAACTTTTGAAACCTAAATTGTTCGATTAAACAAAAAAAATTGGAATTTGAAAACCCTAATTGAAACAAAACAAAAAAAATTGCATTTCAAAACCCTACAAATTGAAATGAAATAAAAAAAATTGCATTTAGAAACCCTAATCAAGCTTTTTGAAACCCTGAATTCAAATCAAATGAAAAAAATTGAATTTGAAAACCCTCGTTTGAACTGAAACGAAAAAATTGCATTAAAAACCATAATTGCTTAGAAATTGAAACCCTAAATTGAAATCAACAAATCATTTTGATTTTGAAAACTAGGTAATTTTGAGCTAAAAAATTCATTTGCATTGCTTAAATGTTTTAAATTTTATTTGCATTGTATGGAAAAAATGATATGTTAAACTTTAGTTTTCAATGTTAAATTATAATTAGATTAGAAACAATATTTAAGAATAGTTAAAATTCATAAATTTATCAATGTTTGTTTGCAAATTTAGTTAGCAAATTCGTAAATCCAAGCACGTACAATCAATTCCAATTGGCACTAACTTGCAAGTCTAAATTATTCCAAGGGCCACCCAAACTTCACCCTAAGTTTGCTAAACCCTAGACCCTGAACTGTAAAATCTAAACCCTCAACACTAAAGCATTTGAATTTTTTCTTAGGACCTTAAAATGAAATTTGGTTGCCTTAAAAAACCCTCTGTTATCACCATTAAGTAGAGCTTTTTGTAATGTTTTCACTTATTTGAACACATAATATAAAACCTTTTGGTTTCTACAAATTTATGAAGAGTGGATGATCACTCTCTATGACACTTAGACATGATCATTAGGGATCTAAATCATTGGAAGAAAAATTTATTCTATTATATCCACAAGTTAGGAGAGCGCGAGTGAGAGTGCTATGGGTAAAGTTTCTTTCATTGGACATACCTAAAATTATGTAGGTTTAATGTCAAGAATGGGTCTATTTGGTAGATTTATGAAAACTATTATGAATATCTAGAATACCATAAAAGTATAATTATAGCAATTCCAATTGGAAACACTTGGGTATATATCATATGAAATTTAAATCTAGTAAGGTGTCTATTATATAGGAGAGTTGATAATATATGGAAAGAGGTTTGTATGGGAATATATGTATTAATAAACACATACCATGACCTCTATAGGATTTTTAAGATGTGATCCTAGATAATAATCCACCCATCCTCAATCATAATGGATTCTTTAGCAATTAAGAGAGATTCAATAACCATAAAATTACCTATATTTTGATACTATATAGATTTATGTGGAAGGATAGAAATGCATCAATAAGGAGACCAAGATGGAACCATTTAACACCTAAGGTACACCTATTACATGGGAAAGGGAGGAGGTACATGATGATAGGTTGGAGGAACTATGCTATTATTACAATAGAGATAGGAGGAGGATTCATATTATGCTCCTATAAATAAGAGGTTAATTTAGAAGATTAAAAGAACTAGATAATAACAAAGGAAATAATTCTATAGAGGGAGTGAGTGGGATTGTTGGAAATATACAAGGAGAGAGGTGAAGGTCCCAACACCTACATAGAGTCCTACACGAAATACACCAATCTAGGCACTTCCTAGAAGGATCAAGATCCATGTGAGTAGCCTCTTTTTATTTTTGTATCTTCTACATATGTATATTTATTCCTTTATTATGTGATTAAAATTATGTATGATATAACTTATTAATAAGTGATTACAAGTATAATTATTAAAATATTTCATATTTATTTTGATATCCCCTAATGTAGGAGGAAATTTTTACTTGTTTTGATAGATGTATGTTATTTTTGTGATATGTATAGATTGATTCATTTTTAACATGATACTTTTTTTTATTAGAGGGGTAAACACTTTTAACCCAGAGCTAGATGGAACCAATGAGGCCATAGTATGACTAAATTTGGACCCCACTAGACATCTAGATCCCCTTAAGCCATCCTCTCACCCTAAATCGTAAATCAATTTCTTAAGGGGTCCCAATATGACATTTCTTAAGGGGATCAAAGAAGTTCTTAAAATTTGGTGAAGTTTCCCAAGGCAACCAAATTTAATAATAATAAGATCGTGCAAGATTATAATATGAATGAGATTTCATGATCTAGGTTGGCTAGCTGAAACAAGATTAGATCTTAATCAACTATTCCACAAGAAAATGTTCTTCACTAACTTGCAAGTTAATTATATTCCAAGGGGCACCAAAACTTCACCCTAAGTTCTATAAACCCTAAACCCTAAACTCTAAAATCTAAACCATAAACACTAAACCATTCATTTTGTCGTACCTGACCTTAAAGCAAAATTTGGTTGTCTTAGGAAAATCCATTAAATTTCATTCCCTTATGCCATGTAATTTTGTTATAGGATCTTACTACATATATCCCCTTAAGTTATCCTATTACCCTAAACCCTAAACTCTAAACTCTAAACCTTAAACCCTAAAGCCATCATTTTTTCTTAGGCTTTTAATGAAATTTGGTTTCCTTAGGAAACTCCACCAAATTTCATTCCCTTATGCCATGTAATTTTGTCCTAGGATCTTACTACATGTAGATCCCCTTAAGCTATCCTATTAGCCTAAACCCTAAACTCTAAATTCTAAACCCTAAACCCTAAAGCCATCATTTTTTGTTTAAAGGCTCTAAATGAAATTTGGTTGCCTTGGGAAAATTCACCAAATTTTATTCACTTGAGCCATGTTATTTTCTCCTAGGACCTCACTAGACATAGATCCCCTTAAGCCATCTTGTCACCCTAAATCATAAATCAATTTCTTCAGGGGTCCCAATATGACATTTCTTAAGGGGATCAAAGAAGTTCTTAAAATTTGGTGA
>VDFB02280578.1:0-23905 GCA_007258455.2 Sequoia sempervirens
AAAAAGTAGTTGAATTTCAAGACTCCCAGTAGAATTTCAAGAATTCAAGTATAACAAACAAGAAGGATTGATGAGGTTGAAGTTGTGAACAAAAAAATGTGGAATTTGAACAAAGTAGATTAGTTTACCATTATGGGAGGAGGTATTATTCACAAAGAACCATTTGCACATCAGTAGATATTAGAAGATAGGTGGGTCTTGCCTATTTTTAGAAATGCAGGATGGTTGGACTATTTCTTGAAGTTGGCAGAGTATAATGAAGATATGACAAAGCAGTTTGTAGAGACACTTCAGAATGATGAAGCCACCGTTTGAGGGTTAAAAGTAGATGCTTCAGAACCTACAATTGTAGAGGTATTTGTTCTGCCAAGAGAAGGAGCTGAATTCCTTGTCAGGGAAAATGCAGTAGTTGTTAGGGTTGAATTTAGAGAGCATGGAGAGAACCTCGACTCAACATCCAAAGGTACCAAAAGATTATCACTACCATGGGTATGGGATTTTTTTGCCTCTTATATTGTCAAATATCTTACATGTGATGGTAGACAATTTGTTTTATACACAATGCATTTCAAGATTTTGATCCAACTTCGTCATGAAATAAGGGTTAATGTACCCAATTTCCTCTATAACCTATTGAAGAGAATGGGGTTTGAATATAAACAAAAGAGAAACAATATAGAACTGTCACACTATTGTTTAGTTACCCTATTGGTGAAAAGAAGTCTAAGGGTTCAATATCCACATGTTTCTTGGGAAATATTTTTAGTTTGTGATCATATTAGTAATATTATTGAATAATCAACTATTTTGGAGAATTTGGAATCACTTGTTGTATTATTGAGGGAAATTCCCCCTGATTCATTTGCTGCTTCACCTACCCACAATAGGGGAGAACCAGAGGAGCAGTCTACGACTCATAGCCTCTGAGCAACTTGCAGGAGAGGATGTCTAGGAAACCCCAACTTCTTCCAATACACCAAGAACAAGAAAGAGGAAAGGTGGATCTTCCTTTGCACCCAAGAAAGTGAGAAGAAGAAACCCACCCAACCAAGGTGTTCACATTGCCTGAAAAAGAAGGGTGTTATGAGGGGTAGTATCGAGAAGTAGGAGGAAGAAAATATTGTGATAGTGGATATTCAAAACTGAAAGAAGATGTTTTTAAGGATGTGCATAAACCTATTAAATGAAAATGGTATATTTCAACCACCTTTGAATCTGATTCAGAGGATATTTTTGTTTCTAATAAAACAAGGAAGAGAACTCCACAAAGCCCTGACTATGAGGGTTGTGAATATACTAGGGTTGGTGATGACCAATTTTTGGAAAAAGATAATAATTTGTTTATAGAAGAAAGGAATATAAAGGAGTTACATGAAGCATTGGATAGAATTAAACAATTAGAGGAACTAGTAAGGATATATGAACAAAGAGATAAGGAGAGAGACTTGAAGATTAAAGAGTTGGAGGAGAAACTTCACATCTATGGGCATGGGTCTAAATTGGACTTACTTGCACAAATTTCCATAGTGAAGGCAGGAAACACAGACATCACAATTAAAAGCAAAAGACCCCCTATTGCAAGAACTCCAACTTGTCATACTACTATGTCTCTAGGCTACTAGTTATGGAAGGTAAGTCAAGTATTCTCCCAACAAAAAGAAAAGTGGGAGATGGAAAAAGAAAGAATGGTTTCAAAACATAACAAAGTACTGAAAAATAAAGAAAGTGAGTTGAAAAATTTGAAAGTTAAGATTGAGGAAATAGTAGATAAGGTTGCTCAAATCATCAAATGCGGACCTCCTGCTAGAGTATATGCTTTATTTCTCTAGGAGAAATTATCAAGCTTTCAATTCAATCAACTGATTAGCAACCTGCCAATTGCCATGAGTAGAAAGTTTGACTTTTTACATATTTTTGTTGATGCTACACCTAATGTACAAGACCAATTATGTGAATTTTATTTACATAATTATGTTGTGCCAGATAATACATAATAGAATCTATTGCTATTTATGGGTGATTTACAAATCAGGGCACTATCTTCTTACTTCAGAAATGAAAAGCAAAGGGGTGAGATTATGCAAGATTATGTAAAGAGAGAGAAATCAAATGCTCTCCAAATCAAAAAAGAATCCAAGAGCCCCAGTATGATAATAGAAGAATGGAAAAAGCTTCTGAAGTATAAAGGTGTAGGTAGGAAGATTATGAATTTGAGAATAAATGATTATGAAATGATGCAAAGACTAATTGTAGATCTCATTCATCATTCTTATTAGTTTATACAAGAAACATAGGATAGTTTGACCCCTAAGTTGCAGAAAAAGGAGCCCCACTATGTATATAACTTCATAGCTATGCTTGAAAGGACCTGCAGGTACATGGACATTACAAAAGACAAGGCACTTGAAAGGGTACCTCTTACCTTCTCTCCACCTATGCTTCTCTACCCAGTACCACATTGGATAGGAGAAAAGAATGAAGAGTGAGAGGAAGTTGAGGATATCATGTGGGAAAGAATTTCATGCTATGGAGGTTTTTACTTGAAGAAACTAAAAGGAGTGGATGTGATCACAGACCTCACGGAGATGACCTTGCAGTACAACCTCCAACCTTCAAATCACTTTGCTTGAGGACAAGCAAATGTTTAGTTGGGGGAATAATGAGGCCAACTATTAGTTAGTTTTCTATTATTTAAGTACATGCTTTTAGACATCTCCAGATACTTATTTCCTACATATTCTTGAAATTGTACTATCTTTAATGATCACCATGCAAACTTGAACCTGGTTTTAAGTAAATGGAAATATGATTATGATATAATAGTTATTGCATGGTTAATATGTGAATATGTATGAAATGCAATGAATATCTGTGTTTAAGTTATGGTTATTAGTATTGTGTAGATGTTGTGTGAACTAACTCTTTGTAGCCAAGGAGACAGAGCAAGCAGGTTGTATCCCACAACAACTAGGAGGCACAACTTGCAACCAAAGGGAGTTTCAAACCACAATGTAGGGGAAGTTAGAAGAACACATCAGTTGCAGAATTAGAAGCATCTATTTGTCAGGATGATTGTGAATCATCACATCATTTAATAATACTATTGGAGGGGAAGAATTTTGCTATGATTGAGAATCCAACGTGACTGTTTCCACAGTCCACATTTTAGTTTTACCGAACTACAACAAAGTTATAGTCCTATTCAAATTCTTCTACCTTTTCATTTGTGTTTTTAGTTACTCAGACTTTATCATGCTCTATTATGTAGGGAATGGTGATTTATGATTAGATTTTTGTTTTGTCTTTGTTCTAATAAGACTCCTTCTCACCTATATGAATGGTTTGGTGGTTGAGTTAGCTAGTTGGTTGGAGTAGCAAATATAGCAAATATATATGTTTAGTTAGTTTTTATTTTTTCTTAAACAATGTTTTATTTTTCAATCATGTTCTTATGAATAAGATATTTCAGAAGAATCTTATTGGATTGTGATATGTTGAGTTATGCAATGAATACATTTTTAGTTACTATTATGTTGAATTAGTTTGAGGAGCTAGATTTGAGTTTATCTAGTGGAGACAGTCATTTGAGCAAGGGCCACTCAATGTAATTGTTCCCCACTTTACTTTCTACACATTTATTTATGTTATAGTAGTTACTTTCATGATTATGTTTGTCTTAATTAGATTCTTCATGTGGTGAATGTGAATGATCATGAATAAGTTCTTGTCACGTATTCATGCTTTAATTGTTTCCATGCATTATCCTTTGGAGTGAGTCAAATTAGTCAAGTTAATAGTATCGGAAATTTATTTCTTGACAATGAACTAGTCATAACCTTTAGCTGTAAGTACCCATAGTAATAGCTTTAGCATTACTTCTTTTCACTGATATGTAATTTAAGATTTCCAACATGTGTAAACACCTATGCTAGGATGATACAGGTAGTGAAGAGTCTTTGAATGCACATACAACGCCAACATCATCACAAGCTTAGGTTGGCCCTGTTTGATAATTAAATGAAGGTCTTTCAAGGGTTCAGTGGACTGTTTAGTTAGGAACCCCTCTGAATTGCGTGTTTGACACCAAGTTTACTGAACATTAGTGGGCCTCTACAGGTGTGTGATGTAAAAAAATGTTGGTCAACACCTTTAGAAGGGCCCAAATAGGTGGCAACCCAACAAAGGATACTGCACACCTAATGAAGGGGGATGTGAGCCCTCTTTCAATTCAAATTCTTGAACAAAATAAAAAATATTTGGACACCTCCTCAAGTTTGATCGCCATAGCACAACTCTGCATACCCTTGATGAAACCCTTGCAAAACACATGCATTGGTCAAAGTATTTGCACATATAGGATGTGTGAGGCTAATTTAGGTCAAATGAGGTAGAAAATGTCTTAAAACTATATAAAAAAAATTACCCCCAAAAAAATTGATCTTGCAAATAGGTGATGCCACGAACCGACAAAAAAAGTGTAACCGCAAATTCTACCAAATACCTACCAATAGGTTAGAAACTTCTAAAACGAGCAGATGCCAATCAAAAAGAGAAAATAGGTAGAGGACAATCTAACACTCTGCTAATAAAATTTTGTAATTTTTTACAAAAATATATTAGTATGGATTTGTACAGTATTATATTGTACAACAGGGTACTATAAAAAATTGCAAAATTTCAAAGTTACCATTTTTCATGAAATGAAAAGTAATTCTTTATTTCTCGGGATTTTCAAATATAATAGTGGTTTTCATTTGCCTCCATGATGCTCCAATGATAGGGATATGTGCGAGAGTCACTTTGATGTGGGAAGGAACGTGCTCTCATGGCTCTAATACCATGTTGGAGAATGTCGAGATCAAAAAGCTTGAATTGATAACTTTCCACAAGTGAAAATATGAGCACAATAGTATGCCTATCAATATAAAATAAAGAGTGTAAATATAATGAGCAACCTTGCATATATAGGTAAGCTGGATAAAGTGAGAGGGTAGGAGACAATGATTGACTACCCCTCCAAATATGCAACACTTGTGAGCTCACTTGAATAGTGTGTGAGCAAGTGTCAATAGGTGTCTCAAGTGTTGAGGACACATGTATCAATGCTATGAAGTGAGAAAAAAGTATGAAATTCCTAAGTAAAAATAAGCTATGAGTGTGAATAGTTCAATCCTAGAAAGGTGATTAGCTAACTAGGTGTGATAATGACACCATTTACACTAAAATAATCAACCATCAAAATTGAGAGAAGAAAATATAGAAACAAAAAGTAGCTCTCCAAATTGGAAAAAAAGAGAGACTATTGGAAAGAAAAAACAATTGTGAAAATTATGGAGATATTATCAAAATATGAGACTTATTTCTCTACACATTCATAGACTTAAAAGGAATTAAAGAGGAAGTGGGGATAATAAAAATACAACTTGAAGGAGAAAAACCTCAGAAGAAAAGGTCGTAGAGATTAAACCTCATTATGAAGAAGAAAGTTAAGACAAAATTTGATCAAATTCTTGTAGCAAGAATAATCAAAGTGGTGAAATATGTGGAGTGGATTAGTCCCATGGTGATACAAAATAAGAAAAATGGTGATATTAGAATATGTGTAGATTTTAGGAAATCAAATAAATCTTGTGTCCATGATACATTCCTCACATCATTTATATAAGAGGTTTTAGAATATATTTTTGGAAGGGAAGAATAGTCCTTCATTGATGGCTTATCAAGATACCACCAAGTTAAAATCCAAGAGGAGGACTAACCAAAAGCTACATTTACAACAAAATAGGGATCTTTCATGTACATAGGGATGCCTTTTGGACTAAAGAATGTGTCAATAGTATTCACCTGCATTATGGTCAATGCATTTAAGGACTTCATCCATGACTTTCTAGAAGTCTACCTAGATGAATAAACATACAAACTATTAAAAGACCATGTTCAAGTACTTTAAACATGATGCTAGAAAGATGGAGGAGTTTAAAAAATTCTCTTAACTTAAAGAAATATGTCTTGTGGTACCATTTGATATACTCCTTTGACATATAATCTGTAAAGAGTAATTATGTTAGATCCCTTAAATATAGCACTTATCATGAATCTACCACCACCAAGAATAGCTTAAAAGGTTAAAAATTTCTAGGCTATATTGGCTGATGAGTCTATTTAATAGTCTACTTCCTGATGTTTTTATGCATGCTTTCATACATTATTAAACAATCCTTTCAGACATATTGCTATGCTATGATATCTTTTTATGCTTATTATACAACCTTGGACCTGAATTATAGCAATGGAAATATAGTTATGATATAGTAGCATTGCATGATTTATATATGGATATGTATGAAATGTGGTTGGAATTCTATGTTTAATCATGGTAGTTAGCTTTGTGTATATGTTTTGTGGATTAAATTTTTTTAGCCCAAGTAGACACAGTAGCCTGCAACAACTGAAAGTTGTAGTTCGCAACAAAAGGAGGACTTGCACAGCGAAACAGGGGAAGTGCCAGAACAAGCTGAGTGTAATAACTACCATGTGAAGACACCTGATGAAGTTAGTCATGCATCATTATGACAGTTAATAAGGCGTTGAAGAAGAAGATTTTTTTTGTTGATAAGATTTTGGATAACTGATTATGTGTTCCATGTGTAGATCTGTTTTGCAGAATTTTAATTCTATTTGAACTCTTGTCTATTTTCAATTGTAGTTTGAATAAATTCAATCTTACTTACATACTCTAATATCTAGGGATTTGTAGTTAATGATTTTAGTTAAGAGTTTTGTTTAGAATAAACTCCCTCGTGCTTGTATATAGTTGATGGTTGGGTCTTTAGATAGTTAGTTGATTCAGTATATTGTTATCGGTTACTTCTCAATTTTCAATTATCATCTTCAAACATGTTGATTGTTCATAAATGATTTCCTTGAATACAATCTTTAAACAAGATTTTATGTGATCTTTTGGAATGCATAATGAATGAAGTTCAAGTTCATATGAATGCATCGAATCTGAAGATTTAGATTTGGTTCTAGTTAAGTGAGGATAGCCACTTGAGCATGTCACTCAAGGTAACTGTTCTTCACTACATTTATAGTTGTTAATTTTTGTTAATCATTGCTTTATAAATTGCATGTAAGTTACAATAGATTCTCATATTGGGATTGTCAATAATGACTGTTCATGTGTATGAATGCATTCAAATGACTTGTAGTACTCTAGAGGATAGATTAAGTCCAGTTACCATTTTTGAATAAGTTTTGAATTAGTTTTAGTAATTCCCCATTAATAGCAATTTAGTTACAAGTTATGTTGTAGGCACCCGTAGCCATTAGCGCTAATTTACTTTTTTCACTTTTATGCGTTTATGTGATTTTCCAGCAAGTAGAATATCTTTAATACGATAATCTAGGTAACCTTAAGTCCTTGAAGGCACATATAGTGCAACACCATCATAAGTTTACAAACCATGGTTGACAATTTAATGAAGTATTTACAATGTTGAGTGGACTGTTCAGCTAGTCATTCTTCTCAATTGTGTGGTTTCTACCAAGTTTACAAAACACTAGTTTAGAATCTACACTAGTCTAAAAAATATCATGAGAAGGTGTATAAGGGAGGATGGAATCTTTGATATCATGAAGGCTTGCCATGATGAACCATGTGGGGGTCACTTTGTAGCTAAAAGGACAACTTTCAAAATCCTCACAACTAGTTACTACTGGCCTACTTTACACAAGGATTCTATCAAATATACAAGGAGTTGTGATAGATGTCAAAGAATGGGTAAGCCAATAAGGAGTGATGAAATGCCATTACAACCTTAGTTAACACTAGCTCCCTTTAACAAATGGGGTCTAGACTTTATTGGACCAATATCACCTACTTTTAACAACAAAGAATAGATTCTTGTTCGTATTGATTATTTGAATAAATAGGTAGAAGTAAAGGCATTATAGTTTTCTAGAGATTGCAATGTGGATAAATTCTTGTATGAGGACATTTTACTAGGTATGGAGTACCTAGGGAAATAGTGACTAATTAGGTTCCACAATATACTTTAGACCTCATTACCAAATTGGTTGAAGAATATGCAATCAAGAAAAAAAATTCAACACCTTATCACCCTTAGGCCAATGGCCAGGTGGAGGTGACCAATAGAGAAATTGAAAGTATTCTAACTAAGACAATATAATTACACAAGAAAGATTGGGTTGAAAGATTACCAAAAGTAGTATGGGCATACAGAACAACCTAGAAAACAACTGGTTTCACACCCTGTGAGCTAGTGTATGACAAAATAACAGTCCTTTGAATAGAATTTGAATACAAGAAATTAAGAACAATAGTGGAGTTGGATATGGATCTCATAGTGGCTAAACATGAAAGGTTGCACCACTTAAATGGGCTAGATGAAATCAGGATGGGGCCCATCCATCACACTGAGGTAGTACAAAACCAGAGGACAAAGTGGCATGAACAATACATCAAGACAAAATAATTTAATGTAGGAGACTAGACCTTTTATATGTCTCGGGATACAATGATTTCAAAGGGAAACTCCAATCCAGGTGGTTGGGACCTTATGAAATCAACCAAGTCTTTCCTAATGGAGCAGTAAAGTTGCATACCATAGATGTAGTAAGGTTCTCACTCCTGGTTAATGGTCACAAATTGAAACTTTATAAGAAACCAGTATAGAAAGAAGACTTCCTTCTTTCTCTCATTCAATAGTGTGGTACTCTCAATGATTCAGATACAGGTTCAGAAACATAGAATGATGATTCAACAATAGCAAATTTATCAAGTTCTTCAAGTGACTCAGTGATTGAGCTACATAGTTCAATCCCTGAGATCAATCAGGTCTAAATTCTTATTCAACCTTACATGCACACACATCATAGTTATAATGATATACATACTTTTTACAAAGGGACCTATCTTATATATGTAGCATTCACCATTTAGTAAGGGTCTTGTTGCAGTAGGGACCTGTAGCACATAAGTTGTCACAATTCAAACAGAACCTAATGTCGAAGGTACCTGCAACGCCATCTAGCAGGAAATTTAAAAATTGGTGCCACATTAATTGTAGTACACACCTTTTTCACCTCATTTTTCTCACACATATGGTATTCATCATATCATAAGTACCCATAGCATGCTTATCTTCTTTCACATTGCTAATTCAAATTTTAAGCATTTAAACTGTCACATCACTAACCATCATTTGTTTATTTCATTTCATTACATTACACCTGCCACCTTATCATCCATTCACCTATAATTACTTCTTGTCACATCAAATCATCTTGCAGATACATTTTATTTAGTTCACATGTGCGACGTTCAATTAATCACCTCTAAAAGGTGCAAAAAGTATATTACCATAATTGTCATAGATTTCTTAACACATTCATTATCTATTTCATATTAAATTAAGCATGCGATATATTCTTTACATTTATTTCTATATTCTCCAATGATACCTTTTCCTATCACAAGTTGAAGTGAGGTCACTTCAAACCTTAAGTTGGGGGAGGGTACAATATTAGCCAGTTTTTTCACTTTCCGCCACCTAAAATCAAATGCAAACAAATAGACATGACATGCAAACCATTTTTGTCCTAAATTGCATCTACCTTTTGCTAAAAATTTAATTTCCAATTCCCTAAAATTTGTGATCTTGAGCTAAGTCGAACCCAAAACCCATTTTTAAGCTCAATTAAGTTAATACGAAGAAGAAGGGAAGTTGCAGTTACAATATAGTTGTAGTGAGAGTGCATGCGAAAATAGCAATGTAAGAGAAGGGTTTGAGGGTGGTGAAGTGAAATTGATCTGAATTTCTAAGGTTAGAACATTGAGCATAGGTAAAGAGATTCACTAATGGGAGGTTATATTATTAGGAGAGATCTGTCAACACACAAGCAGATACTAGAAGATGCAATGGTATCACTTATCTTCACAAGAGTTGGCTGGTTGGATTACTTTCTAAAGCTGACAAAATTTGACAATGACATATTAAGGAGATTTGCAACCATAGTGGACCACGATGAAGTAATGGTAAAAGGGTTTTCAGTAGATGCATCTGAAGTAGCAATAACACAAGTATCTGGTTTGCCTAGGACTAGAGCAAAGTTTCCAATTTGAGCAGATGCAATGGCTGTAAGAGAGGAATTATGTGAGCGGAGAGAAAATTTGGATTCATCATCCCAAGGTACAAAAAGACTTTCTCTTCCATGGATTTGGGCCAATTGTGCTTTCTATGTTAGTAGATACCTTGTGATGGTAGACAAAATCTTCTATATGCTATACATTTCAAATTACTTAGTCATCTTCATCATAATAGACTAGTAAATGTGCCCAATTTCCTCTACAATATGTTGAAAAGGATGACATCTAAATACCAGAGGAAATAGAGTGATACAAATTTATCACATCATTGTTTAATAACCCTATTAGCAAAAAGTGGCTTGAGAATTCAATATCCACAGATCTCCAAGGAATACTTTATGAGTTTTCAAGATATTAATAGTTTACTTAAGCCACCCACAATACCTGAAACCCTAGAGGCACAAGCTGAACCTACAAGAGGAATTTCTCCTATCTCACCTACTTGTAGCCAAGGTGAGCCCAAAGAGTATAATGTTCCAAATTCTAGGTCACTAGCAGTAGAAGAAATCCTGGAATCTTCCTCCAAACCACCTAAATCCAAGAAAAGAAGAGGTAATACATCCACAACATCCACACCCTCTAAAACACAGAAGAAAAAAAAGATGTTCAAAAGAAAAAGAGGGATGTTCAGAAAGGGAAACCTACGCCTAGGCATTTAGGCCAGTTGAAAAGGCAAGGTGTTATGAGGGGGAGTGTGGAAACACCAGAAGAAGAGACAAATGGAAAGGAACAATAGGAAGAGAATGTGATGTTAGTTGAAACAGACTCAGAAACAAAAGGAAAAACCTCTAGAAATGTGCATACACCTGTAAAGAGGAAGAGGTATGTATCCACCACTTCTGATTTAGACTCAGGAGATGCATTTGTTGGCAAGAAGACATAAAAGAAAACCCCAAATAGTCCTAATCATGTAGACTATGATTGTATATGGGGTGGTAATGAATAGTTTTTGGAAATAGAGGAAATGTTTATAGAGGATAGAAATGTTAGAAAAGAGCTTCAGGAAGCTTTGGACATAATTAAACATCTAGAAGAACTAGTGCTCTTTATGAGAAGAGAGACAAAGAAAGGGAGACAAAAATATAAGAATTGGAAGAGAAGTTGTAGACATATGGCCATGGTACAAAGTTGGACCTATTGGCACAATTGGCCATTACAAAAATAGGGGATGGAGAGTTTGTAGTAGCAAATTAGAAACCTCCTACCATAAAAACCCTAATTCACCACAAAACTTTGTCTCTTGGTTATCAACTATGGAAGATCACTGATGAATTCTCACAAGAGAAAGAAAAGTGGAGAAGGGAAAAAGAAACTTTAATTGCAGAACACACCAAAGTGTTGGAGGGAAAGGATATTGAATTGAGTAAAATGACAGTCAGAGTGGAAGAAATAGTAGATAAGGCTTCCCAAATTATTAGGTGCAGACCTCCAACCAGAACATACACCCTGTTTCTCCAAGAAAAATTCCCAAGTTTTCAATTTAGTAGGCTGATTAGCAACAAACCAGTTTCTATGATCGACAAGTTTGAATTTCTCCATGTTTTTGTTGATTCTACCCTTGATGAGCAAGACCAATTGTGTGAGTACTATATTTCATAATTATGTGGTTTTAGAGGATGCACAATGGAACCCCTTAATGTTTGTAGGGGATTTGCAGGTAAGAGCTTTAGCATCCTATTTTTAGAAATGAATAATTTAGAGGTGAACTCATGGAGGAATATGTAGAAAGAGAAAAGTTAGTAGCACTACCAGTGAGGAAAGAGTCCAAAGATCTTGATGAGATAGTAGATGAGTGGTTACAGCTCCTGAAACACAAAGGTGTAGGAAGAAAAAATATGAAGGTAAGGATATAGGACTACAATAGAATGAAGACACTAGCAGTTGGGTTAGTTCAAAGTTGCTATAAATATGTACAAGAAAGGTGGAATAGTTTGAATCCAGAGTTGCAAAGGAAGGAATCTCATTCATTACATAACTTCATAGCTAAGATGGAAAGAGTAGAAAGATAAATGGATATTGTTGTCTATCAAGCTACTAAATGGATACCACTCACGTTCCAACCGCCTATGATCCTTTATCCAATTCCACATTATATAGGAGATAGGATGAAGGAATGTCATGAGGCTGAGAAAACTAGTTTGAAGAGACTTGCAGCTTACAGAGGGTTCTATCTGAAATGGATCAAGGGAGTAGATATTGTCATATACTTTAGGGAGATTACACTGCATTACAATCTTTACTCCTAGTTTATTTTTCTTGAGGGAAAACAAAAGTATAGTTGGGGTGAGTGACAAGTCTATTTAATAGTCTATTTTTTGATGTTTTTATGCATGCTTTCAAACATTATCAAACAATCCTTTCAAACATATTCCTATGCTATGCTATCTTTTTATGCTTATTATACAATCTTGGACTTGAATTATAGTAATGGAAATATAGTTATGTTTTAGTAGCATTGCATGATTTGTATATGGATTGTATGGAATGTGGTTGGAATTTTGTGTTTAATCATGGTAGTTAGCTTTGTGTATATGTTTTGTGGATTAACCTTTTGTAGCCCAAGCAGACATTGTAGCCAACAACAACTAAAAGTTGTAGCCCGTAGCAAAAGGACTTAGACAACGAAACAAGGGAAGTGCTAGAACAAGCTGAGCATAATAACTACCATGTGAAGACACTTGATGGAATTAGTCGTGCATCATTATGATAGTTAATAAGGTGTTGAAGGAGAAGAATTCTTTTGTTGATAAGATTTTGGATAACTGATTATGTGTTCCACATGTAGATCTGTTTTGCAGAGTTTTAATTCTATTTGAACTCTTGTTTCTTTTTTCAGTTGTAGTTTGAATAAATTCAATCTTAATTATATATAGAGTTTTAATTCTATTTGAACTCTTGTTTCTTTTTCAGTTGTAGTTTGAATAAATTCAATCTTAATTATATATACTCTGATATCTAGGGAGTTGTAGATAATGATTTCAATTAAGATTTGTGTTTAGAATAAACTCCCCGTGCTTGTATATAGTCGGTGGTTGAGTCTTTAGATAGTTAGTTGATTCAGTATTTTGTTATCAGTTACTTCTCAGTTTCCAATTATCATCTTCAAACATGTTGATTGTTCAGAAATGATTTCCTTGAATACAATATTTGAACAAGATTTTATGTGATCTTTTGGAATGCATAATGAATGAAGTTCAAGTTCATATGAATGCATAGAATCTAAAGATTTAGATTTGGTTCTAGTTAAGTAAGGATAACCACTTGAGTAGGCCACTCAAGGTAACTATTCTTCACTACATCTATAGTTGTTTATTTTTTATTAATAATTGCTTTATAAATTGCATGTAAGTTAGAATAGATTCTCATATTGTGATTGTCAATAATGATTGTTCATGCATATGAATGCATTCAATTGACGTGTAGTACTCCATATGATAGATTAAGTATAGTTACATATTTTGAATTAGTTTTGAATTAGTTTCAGTAATTCCTTGTTAACAGTACTTCAATTATAGGTTATGTTGTAGGCACCCATAGCCATTAGTGCTAGTTTACTTCTTTCATTGTTATGTGTTTTTGTGATTTTCCAACAAGTAGAATACCTTAAATTTAGGATAACCTAGGTAACCTCAAGTCCTTGAATGCACATATAGTGCAACATCATCATATGTTTACAAACCTTGGTTGATAATTTAATGAAGTCTTTACAATGTTGAGTGGACTGTTTAGCTAGTCATTCCTTTGAATTGTGTGGTTTCTACCAAGTTTACAAAACACTAGTTTAGGCTCTACATTGGCTACCACTACAAATTCATCATAGGGTATACCACAATAGTAGCCCCAATAGAAGAACTTCTAAAAAGGGGAATACTAAAGCAATCAAGTTGACTGACCAATATGAACAAGCATCCGATACACTAAAACACAAGATAGAAAAGGCCCTATACTAATCTTTATAGTTTGTAATATTTCATTCCATGTGTAAGCATTGAAAATCATAATCTAGAAATTAAAAAGACTTGAATTCAAATAAACTACAATAAGATCACTTCTAACCTTTGAGATCCACTGCAAACCTAAAAAATGACTGACGTTGCTTTGTCTTGAAGGTATGTGGATGCATGACCTTTATAGCATAACACTAATAAGACAATGACTAATAAGTTTGAATTTGAAAGAGTATATTTTATTAATGTATGGTTGAATGATTTTGACAAAATGTGATTGCTTAGATGTATGTAGGATACCAATGATGAAGAAAATAACTAAATTTATAAGCCTAGGAGATGTGGATGAGGATTAGGATCTTAGTTAACTAGAAAATAAGTGGATTCAACTCAATTGAAATTAAAAATTATCCAATTCAAGTCATGAGAGGATAATATTGAATTTTATAATTAAAATGATGGATAAATATGCACATGAAGTTTTTAGTTTCAGGCTTAGTTAACTGATGAAGAGTGAAGAGGCTTCTAGAATGGAAGAAGAGTTAACTTGATGGAAGAAATAGTTCATTGAAGAGACAAAAAAACTAGAAATTATTATTTAACATGGATAATGAAATCCTATTTAATTAAATGATAAAATATTATTTAATTAAATGGATAAAAGATAAATGGAAATTATTAAATGATTATTAGTTAATTAGGTGTTAAATGATAAATGAAGATTATTAAATGATTATTAATTAATTAGGTGATAATTGACAAATGAAAATTATTTAATGCTTATTAATTAATTAGGTGATAAATGGTGAGATGATGACGATTAGGGTTTGGTGGAATAGTATAGGTGTATATTTTCCCTCTTTGAAATAATGTTTAAAGTAATATTATTTTAAAGAAAAGAAAAGTAGTCAAGAATAAAAATTAGGAGAGATAGAACAACAACATATTGGAAGTGCATGCCAAAATATAGTCAAAATGAAAACCAGTGAAACCATTTACATATTTTGTAATAACAAACAAATAAAAAAGAAAATTGCAAATTGAATGTTTGTGCAATGAAGAGCATAATATTAGAAGTGCATGGCAAAGTATCATCGAAATGAAAACCAGTGAAACCCTTTTTAGATTTCGTAATAACAAACAAATAAAAAAACAAGTTGCAGATTGAATGCTTATGCAATGAAGAACAAAATATTAGAAGTGTATGGCAGAATATCATCGAAATGAAAATCAGTGAAACCCTTTTCATATTTTATGATAACAAACAAATAATAAACCAATTTGTAAACTAGATTTTTGTGCAATGAAGAAGAGAATATTAGAAGTGCATGACAAAATATCATCAAAATGAAAACCAGTGAAACCTTTTACTATTTTGTAATAACAAACAAATAAAAAACCAAAATGCAAATTCAATGCTTATGCAATGAAGAATAGAATATTGGAAGTGCATGTCATAATATAGTCCAAATGAAAACTAGTAAAACCCTTTACATATTTTGTAACAACAAACAAATAAATAACCAAATTGTAGATTGAATGTGCATTGAAGAGTAGAATATTAGAAGTGCATGGCAGAATATCATTGAAATGAAAACCAACAAAACCCTTTACATATTTCATAATAACAAACAAATAATAAACCAATTTGTAGATTGAAAACCCTATCGAATAAACCAGTCGAATTAAAAAATCACTTCACTGCAATTTTTTTAAACTGTATAACTCATTGAAGATATGCAAGAACATGCAAATCCAACTGAAGAAGCAAAGACATGGTACAAGCTTAGTGAGGTAAAACACTTCACTTGAGTTCAACGGTTCTTAAAACTACAGATAGAGTCAAACAAGAATTAGTGCCAAACAAGAATTACAAAGTGCAAAACTGAACATGTATCGGTGCCTAACCAAATGAACACTCTAAAATAAATGCAAAGGAAAGGAATGACATCAAGTGAGATATGTGAGAATTTGAAGCATTGAATGAACTTTTTCCTCCAAATAATGTGTCAGTTAGGTGGAGTAAATGGGAAGGGACATATATGTTATGTTACTAGATGAAGCTAACTTAGGGGGTGATGCATGATTAATGCTCTGAATTGGACATTCGGGGTGGCAAGGTGTTTGACTACCATGCATTCGTTCGACCCACCATTAACTCCTCTTCACCTAGCCTCTGGAGGTGGACCCGATCGATGATCGATCAAACTCCCAAATGGGCTCATCATGAACAAGTTGGACCAATTGGAGCGTGACACGTAGAATTTTAGCCGATTTGAAAAAAAAAATTGATAGGTCCACGACAGATTGTGTGATGTAGCACACAATTTTTAATTAGCTGATAAGCTATATATTATGGGCACAACCCATCGGATTTGTCTCACGTCAGATTATCTCATGCCTATAAAAACTTTTGGGCAGCTAATTGACAATCTCAACCATTTATTAGCCGATAGCCCATCAAATTTGTCTCATGCGGGATTATCTCATGCTTGTAAAAACTTCCAAGCAACTAACTGACAATCTCAACCGTTTATTACAATAGTAGGGAGATTTATTTTGGTTTGTCTCATATTTCTTCCTTCGTAGATTGAGGTAATGCAATTGCCAGTAAGTTAATTTTTTCAAAATCTGTATGTGCTCAGATCATTTCTTGCTGTGTTTTATTTAATTTATAACGAATGTGGTTTAATTTGTTAAATGAAGGAAATGATTTTATGGTTTTATCTAAGGCTATTTTCAACACTCGTCAACTTCCATGGCGTTCAATGCTTAAAAAATGGGGTTAAAATTAAGGATGTTGAATGATCTAGCCTCTATGCCTAGGATTAGAGGTTGCTCCTTCTCACAAGAACCTTAAATGAAAATCATCTAAAAACTAATCAAAGCATTGGTTATTCAACATGTGTGCCTACTAGTGCAGAAAACACCAACCAATTGATACTATTGTAGTTAGAAACCCTCTTCGTCATGATGGAACAAATGAAGCCCTTTTTCATAGAATCATTGCTCGCCTAAGAGAAAGTGCTTAATTGTTGACTTTTGCCCACACTTTTTTCCCAAGGTTGCTGGTGAATTAAAAATACCGTTCTTCTATGCCAACATGAGTGCCTACAGATCGAGCATGATGCAAGCCATCACAAATAACCTTCCTTTGGAAGTTCTAGTGGATGACATGCCTGTGATGCTTCTCCCGAGTCTTCCCAGACCAGTTTCATTCAATGAATTGTACTTTTTCTATTTTCACAGGGCGGGCTAGATGGGGTTTCCACACAATTTTTTTGAGTACCTATATTAGGTGTAGCCAAGGCATGGTGATGAACACATTTAAGGAGATGAAGGATGAGTATGTGCAAAGTGCGTGTGAGGTGATAACCTTGTTGCTTCTACGTATCAACATTCAAAAACAAATGATCGAAAAGGGGCGACATTGAGAGTAGTAGACATTTTTGCATTGATATGGTGGCACAAGTTGAGGGAGAAACGAAGTGAAGGAGATTTTGAGAAGTGGCGCGACTCCTCATGAATATGTTAAAATAAAATGCAAAACAACTCTACCCAAAGCAGGGAAAACACAACTATCACTATGTCGAGGGAAAAAACTATGTAGGTCAATAATGTTTCAGAACAAGATACGTCTGTTTAAAAAAAGGAAAGATGGATTTTCAGTAATTTTATTTTTAATTTAATTTTACGAATTTCTAGATAGAATAAGAAACTATAACTGCATAAATATTTAGTCTATGAGATTAATGAAAAGGGAATTATGTTGTCCACGTGTGTCATCATTGTCTTGGCCTATTTTTGTTATGTAAATGTTCTTTGGTTGTTCTAATTCATTTTTAAATAGGGGAGAGGGCCAACAGTTGAGCAGGGTCCAATTGTCGTGCAGTCAATTGTGATTATAATACTAAGTCTTACCACATATTTATACTATATATTATAAATAAATAATCCACATGTAAATAAAAATAAACCAACTCATACTTGAACACATGAGAACCTCTAAATATTATATAAATAAAACATAAATACATTCATGAAGAAGTGATATAAGTATTTTTTTGTCTCAAATAAAATTTCATAACTATCCACTATAAGTGTGTCATTTATAAAATAAAATGCTCATTTAATAAAATAAGACACTCATTTAAACAAGTATTGTTATCATAGTGAAAAAATATTGTTCTTATGTGTACAACTATTGGGATAGCAATCTACAAGCATTGGAGTATTTCATATTAATAGTTTGTCCTATAACAAATATAAAAGGTGAGCACAATAAATACCATGTATTTTCTTGCGAACAATTTTCAAAAAGTTTTAGTGTTCAACTATTGGTTCATTTTTGTTTGATATAAGTTGTATTTTAAATAATTATGTGTTGTTTTAATAACAAATAGTTTTTTTGTGTTCAACTATTGGTCCATATGTGTTGAGTATAAATGTTAGAGATATCAAATATTTATGGTTACCAATAGGTATTTGGTCCATTTAGGTTGCATATTAGTTTTATTTTAAATAAAAATATGATATAAGCAACAAATGATATTTTTTTGTTCAACTACTGGGGCCCATGATTAAGTTTTGGTCGAATTTTTAAAAAGTCAATTTTAGACAATTCTCAATAGATGTGTTGATGTGGCAAGTTGGATGATGAGTCACACCTCCAAACCTTAGTTATAGATAGATAAGAGGCGAGTTCACATTTAAAAAAAAAAAGAAGTTTCTACAATATTCCAATCAATGGCAAGTTGCATGATGAGTCACACCTTCAAACCCTAGTTATAGATAGATAAGAGGCTAGTCCACATTTAAAAAAAAAACGAAGGTTCTACGATATTCCACTCAATCGCTACATGTTGACAAAGTTAGCTTGCACAACTACTAGCCCCTCTCCCCTACACACCATGACTAAACCACTTTTGGAAAGAAGAGTAACTATTACTTCGTACATGAAAGAACAAATCAAATTGTCTATTGGTGACCGTTTTAGAGAATTTAATATCGGGGCTCATTTTACTAATGTACTGAGAAAATTTACTAGCTATGTTTTATACTTATAGCTATGCTTTCTTGTTAGTTTAAGTTTTCATCAAAGGCATTGATAAGAAAATTCTAAAATATCTCTACATTGGATCCTCATTCATGGAGTTTTCTCATGTGGCTATTTATCATGAAGCGGGTTTGGACATATAAACTGATCATATTGTGAATAGCTTTAAGGAAAAACACTAAGCTTTTTATAAAGATATTTCAACTCGATCCAGTTTTCATTTGGGCACATAACTTACAGTGTTTTTTCGTTTTTCATTTGTATTGTTTTATGTTTTAAATTTGTATACAAATATTTCATAATCAGATAATATTTATTATTAATTATGTAACCCAACCACATGTAACTAAAATTTGTAGCGCATCCAAGCACAAACACATACTCTCTCACATATTAACATACATATAGTTTTCTATCAGCACAATCATTGAACCTCTTTTAAGTACGAGTGCTAATTATTTTTTGATCCATAGAACACACCAAGTGGACCTCCAAAAATAAGATGCTCCACTATGGCCCCTGTTCCCTAGTTCAACCAAACATTATTTATCGACTTCTCCGAAAAAACATAAAATTAATATTTCGCTGAATTAAGCGATCGTCACGCGGCCTAAGTGATGAATCAGGGTAGTGATTTTTTTTCACGCCGTGATTCCAACTCCAGACCACTCTCAGACATGGATGAAGCTTGCGATCATTCCACCACAGAGTCTGAACCCGAGGTGAGACAAATCCACAATAATAATTTACGCACATTTATGATATTTACCTCCAAAATTTGTAGCTAAAGTCTTTTCGTGCTGCCCCGAATCACTTTTCCATATTTGCCCTGTTTTCCCTTCGTCTGCTGTGACAGTCGAAATTCTTTTTTTTTTTCGACATTAATATCTATTTTGGTTATTTGGTTTTCTTTTTCCCCTGTTAGATTAAAAAGTTGCGGAAGGATTTGAATTCGGATGCAAAGGTACTCAAATTTCTCTTTGTAATCTATTTTATCATTTGCTACGTAATGTACGAATCTATCTGAATGCTTGTGAAATGATTTTTGAAAATATAATAAAATCATTATAACAAATGGTTTTGCAAATACTAATGAAATGGCCCGTATATATTTATTTTTTACGTTGACATGCTGTTAAAATAAACAATAAATGCATCGTACCGAGGTTTGAACTGGCTGGTCTCTGCAAGTTCATTCTGGGCTTGAACTGGGACTTCGCCATATGCGTCAATTATTTGCCAACCAAAATTGATAAAATATCACCAAAATTTGGTCAAAATCACAAAAAATTAATCCTTCCATTCTCTGCCGGTGCCGCAAAGCAGAAATTTAGACATTTTGACGAGAGAGAGAGAGAGAGAGAGAGAAGTAGGTTATTGGTTTTTGGCTTATGCTTCTTTTCCTTTATCTTCAGGCTTTTAGTTGGCAAGTCACATAGTTGGAGTCAAGTTGACTTGATAGGATCACTAAGCTTAGGACTCCGGCAAGTTTTACAGAGTCATAAAATAATGGTCTAGGGTTTAATTGAGCTTCATGAGAATACTTTGTCCAGATTATAAGGGCATATTATCCATATTGACATTTGACATTTCAATCTCCTATTTTAGTGGTGATTTTCTTTTACTTTTTTCCTTGGGAAATGTCGGTTGAGGTTACAGGCCATGGTGGGGGGTAGACTTGGGCTACACTGTGAGTTTTAGGATGCTCTTTCAAGGAAATGGAATTTCACTGTATATAAACTTGTTCAAGATTGCTGAAAATGAATTTGTAGGAATCCAAGGGAAGTTAATTGTTATAGAAATTATTTATCTATATCAAGTTGTTGGGTTATACAATTCAATTCACAGAAGGTTCAGTTGATTTACCAAAATTGCATGGCTGGGAAATTTCTGGTTCCCAATTTTGATTTTTGGGGTGCATGATAAGATACAGTGCAAAGGATTTGTTCAGAGCCTGTTATAAAATTGAATCATGAAAGGGCATTGAGTCAGCATTTTCTATTGATTGAGATTCATATGTATAAGTAAGATTGAAAACATTCAGGGTTTATGTCAAAAGGATGCATCAAACCGCAATTCGTGCTCTTCCTTTTCTTGAGGCAAAAGCTGGCAAGCATCGCGATTGAACAAAATGTGAACATAGAGAATATCGTAAAGTGACTTTTCTTCTTTTAAAGCATGTGAAACGACATAAAAGGATCCAGATCTGCAATGAAACTTAACAAGAGCTTCAGAAATCGATCTACTCAATGCCATTTCAGACAGTCTTCATGGACTAGAAAAGTTCTCAGACAATAGTACCTTGAGATCCCTCACAGAGTCCTTTTCAATTTTTGTGCCTGGGGAGATTATAATTCAAACCATTCTATTTGATCTCCAAACCCTCCATAAAGTTACCTCAAGTTCCAGAGGTGTCTGCCCAGGGCTGCAATTTTAATTTACAGTTAAATGAATTAGAAATTATGGTGTGAAAATTTAGAATGAGATGGGAGAGCTAGAACTCAAAAGATCAGTTTAAATCAATGAATTAGATACACTTCTGGTCTCAGATTAACAACCATTATTCAATTAGTAGAACTTGCTTATTATTAATTTTTACATTTATATATATTTTGTGACTTATACATGGAACAAAATGATTAAACATTAGAGCATGACAGCATTCCATTTACACACATTAGCGCAGCATCTAAAAGTATAAATGAATTTCAATCCCTTGGGTTTAAAATGATGAAATAACAATGTACTAATTGTGTAAATGGTGGAAAAAACCAATTTTGTTCTTTCATGTCAAATATAGCGCATATAGTGAAACAAAAGTTATACATTCTAATTTTTTTTTTATGTTACACCAAGTTCTTGGGACATGGATGGCAGGGAATAGGGGGATGTATTTCTAGGAGGGAGTTTTGTGGAAGGTCATTTTTTAGGTGATGGTAGGGGATGGCTATTAAAAAATAATGAAAAATTTAAAAATATATGAAATTTCAAATATTCATATGATAACATTGACAAGGCATTCATCATATACATTATAGAGACTTAGTGCATAAGTTGAGAATTGAATTGAGATTAGAAATTTCAAATGTGTCAAAAAACAAAAAAAAGTTTTTTACTACTTTCATTGTCAATGTGCATATATATTAACCTATATTAATAACTGGCATTTATATATATTAAATTGGACATGCTTACCACTATATATATATTGCTTGGTAAATGCTGTCTTGGGGACAACTCCCATTCTATTAAATCTCAAAACAAAGTTACATAGCATACGCACCGGGCCTCTATTGGCCTTTCAGCTGCATAATATAGCAGTGATTCTCTCTTTCTGGGATGCAGAGAACAGATAGCCATTTTAGCTCACAAAGAAGTTGAATGTTTCCATATTCTTCCTGAGCAGCCCCTCAGTGAACAGGGTCAGTGCTTGGTCTGACACCTTTTTCATCTTGACCCCGCGGCATCGAAGATTCCTGCAATGTATCTTGCCGCAGGCTTCTTTTCAATGAATGGGATCCATGCAAGCACATCAGCTTTGTTCCCCTCTGCGATCAGGCAATTGGCGATATGTCATGTCCCTGAATTTGCAACACTACAGTACAAAAATAACCAAGCATTGAAATGCAAATAAGTAAATAACAATATAAATATTAAAAATATAAATATAAATACTAACAATTTAATTATTATTACAATCATTATAATATGATGCTATAAACATATATAAAACTAATATAAATATATTTATAATAAATTCCACTTATAACTATATTAATATAAACATAAAATAATATATGGTGTCCTATTTTATTCAATACAATAATTATGTCATGCCCCCAGCACTCAGATCGCTGCAATAATACATGATCATTTATAAAAGAAATGCAGTCGACTTCCTCACGGGCACCCAAGTCAAGATATTTAAACAAGTTTTAATTGTTCATGTTAATTAGTAGGGATGAAGATTATTAATAGCAACGATCTTATAATAAAGCAGCAATTACAAACAGCATAATTAAGAGGGCAATGATTAAAGTTTAAACATTAAAGGCAGCGATTTGTATTAGTAAATAAAGACGAATGAAAAACAGTTAAATTTAATAAAAGGCAGCAACTTTACTAAAGGAAACATAGCAGTTCATTTCATTAGGGAAGGCAGCGATTAAAGACATATACCATATGAGACGAAGCATGTAAGACAAAATGAATAAGACAAAAGCAGATAAGTCAAAAATATAGATAAAACAAAAAAAGGTTTTGAGGCAGCGATTACTGTATGGAAGGGTAACAATTCATTATGGAGGGTAACGATTCCCTTAAGAAGCAAAAATTATAGTGAGAAGGCTACAAATATATTATAAAGAGCAACTTCATTAGTAAGTAAGAACAAATTAATTACTATGAAGGCAGCGCTTGATTAAAGGAAGTTTTGAGAAGTAGTTTTAGCAAAAAGGCATATCCTTCTAAAGGATATCTCTCTTCTAAAAGATGCACCCTTTCATAGGAAGATTGTGGGGAATTATCATAAGGGGAAGAGACAGGGAACATCATAGATACACATTAAAGAAATGTATGAGTGAGTGGTGAAGAATACAAGAAATAACATATATACTTCAGCAACCAAGGAGAAGAAGTAGATGTTATGAAAGAAATAAAAATATTACAGATCTGCATATTAGAAGAAGAGTTAATGCAGATATAGAAGAGATAATGCAAATATAATATGAA